>AYEL01089277.1:0-86758 GCA_000484575.1 Olivierus martensii | reverse complement strand
TTGGATGCTCATGATAAGTTTGCTTATTTGTCTCAAGCCATGGAGAAAGGAACTTCCGCGGAAGACTTAATAAAGAGTTTTCCTCCGGGTGGAGAAAGTTATAAAAAGGCTATAAATCAACTTCAAGCTCGTTTTGGCCGAGAAGAATTGCTCATAGAAGTTTATGTTCGAGATCTTCTTTCATTGGTTCTTCAAAAACATAACTCAGTCAAAAGTAACTCTCTACGCAAGCTTTATGATCAATTGGAGACAAAACTCTGTGCTTTAGATGCCCTGGGTGTTGCGAGAGATAAATATGCAGCGATGCTTTACCCCTTGGTGGAATCTTCACTGCCTGATGACACGCTTCGAGCATGGGAAAGGTTCCGATCTGCTCACCGCAGGTCCAGAGAGGAAGATATCGTTGATGAGGAAGCAACATCTACGCAGTTAATATACAAGACTGATCTAGACTGTAAGTTAGATTTGATTTCATTTACTAATGTCGAACAATCAATGAAGTAATACTTTTATTTTTTCATTTTGTGTAATTACAAACGGAACAAAAAAAAAATACAATGAAGGAAATAATATAATAAATATGTATTAATGCAGGTTTTAACGAAACGTTAATAGTTTATTAATATTCTTAATAAAAATTAAGTTCCGTATGTGGAATTAAAGAAAGTTATTTATTTTCAATTGGGTTTGGAACGTATCTCTTCTTTTTCTATTGGCTCTGGGTCTCATATAACACGGTTTCACACAACATGCTGTATTTTAGGAACCTATCTACCGTGTTATAGGAGGGATACCTGTATTTAGAATATAATTAATACAATAATTAGAAAATTTATAAAGTTCATTTTATAAATACAGCATTTTTTATTTCGAAAATGCTTCATTTTAATATCTGATTAGTGAAAAGAAAACGATATATGATAGTTTTAATACAAACTTTGTGCAAAACAACTCATATCTTTGTTTGTTTAGTTTCCTCTTTTAAATAAGAAACGTTTTAAATCTTGTTTTTGGTTCTGATAATTAATACAAGTTAAACATTTAATTACGATCATGAAAATAAATAGATACTGTAATGAAAAGCCATAAAGTTAGATTTGATTTCATTTACTAATGTCGAACAATCAATGAAGTAATACTTTTATTTATTCATTTTGTGTAATTACAAACGGAACAAAAAAAAATACAATGAAGGTAATAATATAATAAATATGTATTAATGCAGGTTTTAACGAAACGTTAACAGTTTTTTTGTTTTTTTTTAATCAAAAGAGGCATTACAAAAGTAATTTATAATGATATTATTGAAGCAGAAACCAGCATACATTCTTTCCATATCTTATTGAATGATACAATAATTTTGAACCCATTATATATAGGCCTATATATAAATATATACATATATGTTATGGCTAATGCTTGAAGTATAGCCAATTCGCGAAATGGCTGATCACTTCTAAATTTGGCCAATCCCGAAATATACGTCTCTACATTTTTCCTTACTCTGAGAAACAATCTCATTCATATTAGAGGATGGAAAAGTTCTATAATTTCTTGCATCAGTATTGTAAGACCAACATGTAACGTGACATAATCCCATTCTCGCTGTTGAATAAGCCAAAATTCGTACTAATGCACTCCGCTTACTTAGTTTCGCAAAACTTCTAGCTTTGTTCACTTTTTCTTGGACTCTCGAATTTGCCATTGATTGTCGGGCGCATGGCGAATTGCCCAGCCAAAGCCCGAAATAGTCCTAAATTCTAGTATATTTCGGGCTTTGGCCATATGAGTTGGCCAAATCTAGAAATGGCCAGCCATTTGGCGAATTGGCTATACGTCGGACATTGGGCTATACGTCGGACATTGGCCGTAACATATATACAGGGTGAAGAAAAACTTCGTCGTAATATTTTGTGTACTGGATAGGGGACCTCGAAACAAGTCGAAAATGCCTAATGAACATATGGTCTAAATGGCAGTTTTCGAGTTATAACCCTTTAAACCTAGCCAATCACCATGTACTTTACAAAGCGTCATGACGGGTCACATTGCACTAATTATCGCATTGCGTCTCTCGCCGTCTTAATAACCCGGAAGTCAGAAGGAAAGCGACGGAATGCGACGCGAAGGAAAGCGACGGAATGCGCGCAACTCAACGCGTCGTGACGCTTTGTGTACTCGATGGTGATTGGCTAGCTTTAAAGGATTTTAATTCGAAACGGTGCTATTTAGACCATATGTTCATTAGACATTTTCGACTTGTTTCGAGGTTTCCTATCAATACATAAATTTTACAACGAATTTTTCTTCACCCTGTATAATAGGACCTCTATATATTGTGCTATTTAGACCATATGTTCATTAGACATTTTCGACTTGTTTCGAGGTTTCCTATCAATGCATAAATTTTACAACGAATTTTTCTTCACCCTGTTTAATAGGACCTCTATATATCTTGCAATTACTATCTATACAGACTTGAAACCTATCTCCGTATCCAGTGGGGATTGGTTCTAAGGTCCCCGTTGATTCCTGAAATCCTGGATAGTAGTCGAAAATATACTGCCAAAATTATACGTGACAAAGTTTAATTTTTAATTTAGATACAATAAGACATTAACAACACTAACTAATAATTAAATAACTTTTATTATTATAACTGTTCTACGTGAATGTAGACTTGTAGCCTCTCTCTAAAATATTTATTATACTGTACGATTTGACGATAACACAATGCCTATGTGATGAGATGAACTTAAATTATGAATGTTTATAGTATTTTTAAATTTTCTATTTAATTTCTTCTAACCGCAGTCAACCGCGTATACCGAAACAGGAATACGGGGATTACACTGTTTTATGAAATATATTATTAAAATCATTAACAAACAATTTATGAATATAAAATTTAAAGTTTATACTGTAGAATTTCGAAAATTCAGTTTTTATTCTTAACAAAAATAATAAAAAATTAATTACTGTTAATATTTATTTCTCTGATTAAATTGAATATTATGTACAGTATATATTTCATTAATAAAATTAGTTTTAACTACTTTTCTGCTTGTATATTGTATATAAAATTATTCATTTCTATTAAAAGTGCATATTTAATAATTATAAGTATAAAATCATATGTTTATTGAATTGTATATCAGCAATATAATTATTTAAGTATTGTAAGAGTGAACAGAGAATTTTGGTGATTAAAGGCCGTGACACACAGAATGCGACGCGAAGCAAAGCAAAGTTGTATAAAATCATATGTTTATTGAATTGTATATCAGCAATATAATTATTTAAGTATTGTAATAGTGAACAGAGAATTTTGATGATTAAAGGCCGTGACACACTTAACGCGATGCGAAGCGAAGCAAAGATGACAGAAAAATTTGCATCCTTCGCTTCGCGTTGCATTGCGCCGCAGCCTGTCAACATTGCAGTCAAGTTATTTCTCATGTTTCGTTTCTATTGGTTGATTGCTTCCTTTGCGTGTTGCCGCACCGTATTGTTCGCGCGTGTTGATTGGTCAAAGTTAACTTTTTCATCTCTTTTCGCGCGGCTACGCGCATTAACTCGAGCAGCTGCACGGGAAAATCTAGTCCAAGACAAACTGTACGCGCGTAACCGCGCGAAGTTGCTTTCTTATGCTTCACTTCGTGTCGCGTTCAGTGTGTCACGGCCTTTATACTTTACTATATTTATAAATTTAATCAAATTTCAGATGATAAAAAATAGATAATAGTTTACAAATAGAGTAAGAATATTTTATGATATACAAATAATTTTTTTAATATAACCAAGGAATTTTCTTACATTTTTTATAATTAAAATATTGATTTATAAATGATTACATTTTTATTTAATTTTTTGATATAGAATAATTTTAATTTATATTTTTACCAAAGAAAAGACGGAAAATGTCGAAAACTGATTTCAACTTCTTGATAGAAACGAATAAAAGAAATTTGAGATTGGCAAGTATTTAAAGAAAAGGAAAAAAAACGGAAATGAAAAATCTGCAGAGTTAATAGTAAAAAATGGAACGAGATCACATTACGGAGTTAAGAAAATAGTGAAAGTCAAGAAATTATTAAAGAACTTTTGACTTTGAAATCGAACAAACGTGAATGGTTAAGATAAATGAGTTTTCCTATTTTACACACATTCATTTATTTCTTTTAACAGTGAAATAATTGCTTGACATATATAGCGGAGACACACGACTTGTTTTTCTCCGATTCGGTAGTCGAGCAGACTATACTGTGTGTGCACCAAATAAGATTAAAGCCTTCCTATATCAAACTACTTTGAATACTTGAGAAGAAATTTGGAAAATAGACAATAAGGGTTCTATAACACATACCTTCTTCCCTACAGTTAGAGACAGACTTGAGGTTAGAGACGTCGAATTAACACACGAACTTACCAAATTCCTAATTAATCACGACAGACTAAACAACTACCTCCACCGTTTTAAAATTATTGACAGCGATAAATGCAATTGCAAATCAGGACAATCTGACAACATTGAACATATTATTTTTGACTGCCCACTCTTCCTCAGAGACCCAATTAAAAACCATCTTTCGGAAAATAACATTGCGTGACCATGCCCATTAAACTTAATGGTGTATGATACAACAATTTTTTAGCATTTTCAAGGATTGTGCTGTGGAAAGATCCTCTTTCTATTGACCTGTTCTGCCATGCTAATCACTATTTACATTAACTAGTTTTAATTGTCGCTTCAGTATCCTCTAGCTTACTCTTAATCTCTTTCATTCGCCCTATCTTTGGTCTCCGCAGCAGAACTGCTAGGAAGACCAAATTTAATAATTTTTTCAGTCACGTATCCCAAACCCCATATAAGTTCTTGCCTATCAACAATCCACAGACACTGGCCTTCTCTACCCACCTTGGGTAATCCTCACATCTTCCCTCATCCAGAGTCTCTTAGTGCCGCAAGGTGGAGAGAGGCTTTAGCACCCATCTGTTTTATGGAAAAAACCATTCGCGTACACAACCATCGAAATGACTCGGATGTCGAAAAAGAACTGTTTTTTTTTTTAAATTTAACTTCGAAATTACTTAGAAATCATTAAAACTGTCTAATTGCTATCTTAAACCATTCGCGTACACAACCATCGAAATGACTCGGATGTCGAAAAAGAACTGTTTTTTTTTAATTTAACTTCGAAATTACTTAGAAATCATGAAAAATGTCTAATTGCTATCTTCTGATTGTCATAAAACAGAATTGATGTCACAGTTACGACAAACGCTCCCAATTTACACAAAGCTGCAAACAATTCTTCAAGGCCTTGCGTCGAAACCAATACGACTACATGTCAGACGATATTTGTAACATAGACATATTTTCATTTTTAGTCTAAAAACAACATGGCACCATAATATCGTAAAAGTGCAATCTCCGTATTCTATCTATTTTTGATTCAGAATTTTTGTTAAAAATTTATCCCGATCAACATTGTTTTGGATAAACTACCGCTTCAAAACAGTTCCAAAAACAGCATTGTCTGAACATATTCATTATCAGTCTAAATAATGGGACGACGGTACACAGCAATTAATATCTCTTAGTAGTCAGTTTCAAAAATAATGCTGCCTGAACACGTCATTATAAATAAATAGGACGAGAGTATGCGTGTAAAAACGCGAGGACGAGAGTATTCGGTTGTCGCTTCGTATGAGCGTTTTTTTCGTGGCGAAAAAAAACGCTCAAACGAAGTGGTAACCGCGCTGTTCGAATGCCCATGTGTAGAGTACATGGGCATTCGAACAGAACTGCCGAGTCCACAGAAATGCATCGTGTATATCTGCCAATATAACGATTTAAACTTAAATTTATCACTTCTCACCCTACAGGAAAATCTTAACTTTAAAATAAAAATTTTTAAATTATTGACATATTAATTAATTATGCTTTAAAAATTAATTTTAAAATATAATATAGAAGAAATAACTGCTAGGCACCATTTTCGAGTTATAACCGTTTAAAGCTAGCCAATCACTAACAGGTACACAAAGCTTCACGATGCGTCCCGTTGCCAACACGCGTCGCTCGCCTTCTTACTACCCGGTAGTAAGTAGGAGAGCGATCATGAGGATTTGTGTACTCGATGAGGATTGACTAGCTTTAAAGGATTATAACTCGAAAACGGTGACATTTAGACTACTGACCTTTTTATTTTAAAAGCCAATGGGCGCAGCCATGTTTGATCACGTGAATTCGCCGCCATTACACTCGAGTAAACTATCTGTATAGCATGGACAACGACTTTAAATTCCGCATAAATAATAACACAGGAATACTGTTAAAATTAAATAATTAAATATCAATTACAGATTGAACAACAACAATTTTACGTATTTATTAATTGATTTTTTAGAAAATATTCACACGCTAATAAGTAGCACTAAAAAAATTACAGCATAGCTTGATTTTTTTAAATAGAAAATGAATACATGAAAAACTGTTGGAAATTTTATCTTGATAGCTTTAATTATAAGATTTTATAGTTTAATTTTTTACTTCATATATAACTGACAATTAAAATACAATAAGTATTGAAAAATTTTGTTGCAGTGAAAGATTAATATATGTTACTACTACTTCATACGGTTTATTTTTTATGATTTATTTAAAACTGTCTCGAAGTGAAATTCTGATTTAATAGATTAAAAAAATTGCAATATTTTAATATAAATCAATAATTTTAATATAATTTTGAACTTAAAGATATTTTAATATAAATAATAATAGAAAAATCAAGCAAGTATTTCAGAATTATATTAAAATTATTTTAATATAATTTCGAAATACAGTATATTAAAGCTACATTATAAAAAGTACCCAAGTTTCATTCAATGGAATAAATATTACAAATTAAAATTTTTCAAAGTAAATATAAAACTTTCAGGTTACAATTGTCGCCTTACCAAAGCAGGGCGAAAGTGGTACAGATCGAAAAGGGGACCGAAACAACCAAAAAATCCCTAGTGGACCAGGGTCAAAAGTCAAACAAGATATAGAGCGGCAAAGTGTGGTTACGTTGGTTACAAAGTGTGCATGCAGTTTGACGTTGTGCGTGGCCTCGCCGCAGTTGCGACGCGACGCGTCTCGTCCCCGTGCTCCGTTACCTATGCCGCCTCTGTATCTCGTAAACGTTTGACTTTTGACCCCTGGTCTACTAGAGATATTCTAGATGTTTCAGCCTCCCTTTCGATCTGTACCACTTTCGCCGTGCTTCTGTAAGGAGACAATTGTACCCTTGAATGGTACCATTCATATTCTTATATGTAATTTATTCTCATGTTCAGTACACTTGTTCCAACTTCCACTTCTTTACTTTTCTGTACGAATTTGTGCAACCAATAACAGCACAATAAGTTGCCATATCATGAAAAAATAATTATTTCAGAAAGTAGAAAATACCTGTGCTAAGCAGGTGTAATCGAGTGTGATAGCACCACGCTTGGCAAAAGTTTGCGTTAAAAAGGTAAATATGTTCATTAGACATTTTCAACATATTTCGAGGCCCCCTATCAGTACACAAAATTTTACGACGAAGTTTTTCTTCACCCTGTATATATAAATGAATGTACTTATAAAACTAATACACACTAAGGTTATTGGATATTTGTATATAAACTTGAAGTACTTAGGACAAGTAATCACACAAAAGGAGAACAGAAACAACATAGGATGCAGTTGGGATGGTGTTAATGTGGCCTATACAGTAACTTCCTAAGGGACAATAGAATATTGATATGGCTTAAAATGAAACTCTTAAACATGCGCATACAACCAATAATGACGTATGGTTGTGAAAAGTGGACCCTTGCAAAGAAAATGGAACAAACTAGCAACAACCCAAAGTCTAGAAAGATACATGTTAGGATTCGCCACGCCAACATATGGATAAGAGAATAAACAAAACTAGAAGACATACTGACAACAGTTATAAGCAGTAAGTGGCGTTGGGTAGGCTAAATAGCACGATAAACCGATAATCGATAGAAAAAGAGAATTACAGAATGGCATCCAAGAAAAGGGAAAAGATATCCTGGCAGGTAATACAAATGATAGAGAGATGATATAAGAAAAGTAATTGGTCCCAGTGGATGCAGAGTGCACAAGATAGTTACATCTGGAAACAAATAATGAGACATACAGTAAGACCCCGCTTAACGCTGTTTCGATATAACGCTGTTTTTTTCGAATTCTATATTTTTTACTGATTCACTTTGGCGCGATTTTTAAACAGACATAAATCTAAAATGGCAGGAATTTGTTGCTTTAATACTTTTATGCCGTCTCTAAGTTCATTTGCTATCAGTGAAACGCTGTTTTTTTCGAATTCTATATTTTTTACTGATTCACTTTGGCGCGATTTTTAAACTGACATAAATCTAAAATGGCAGGAATTTGTTGCTTTAATACTTCTATGCCGTCTCTAAGTTCATTTGCTATCAGTGCAGTGCAGTAAATACGAAAATCTGCTGCGATTCAGAGTTCATATTAGCGCAGTACATACGAAAGTCTGCTGCGGTCAGAATTCATATATATGAACAGTCATCATCAATGTTATTTTACAACTAATAAAAATAACAATTATCCCATTTTAGTTTTAACTTGAATGCTGCCACTTCGAATTATAGTTTGATACAGTCAAGATGGCTTACTCTGATCACTTGGAACAACAGTTCCTTGAAGTTAGAAAGTTTTTCTTTCATCGATATTTTTTCGTTGTTTATAGTTTACTGGAATCTGATTACTGCCTTTTGTTCTTAAAATTTTTTATTTTCTAATTTTAAGAATTTTTTCTTGAATGATTTATGAATACAAATCGATATTAGCAATAAAACTGTCTATAATTAATGTAATATAATAGAAATAATACATGTTACAAAATAAAATAAAAAATGCTATTTATATATTTTTTATTCACTGTTTTGTTTCACCTATTCTCATTATTTAGGTGTTAAAATGACCTCGTTTAACGCCGTTGTTTCCTTGGAACGTAACCCCCGCGTTAAACGGGATCTTACTGTAATACGTTATTAGTACATGTTTTAAAGATATTTTGAATCAACGATTGATACGAAAGGAACA
The DNA here is from genome assembly GCA_000484575.1 of Olivierus martensii. Classification (NCBI taxonomy): domain Eukaryota; kingdom Metazoa; phylum Arthropoda; class Arachnida; order Scorpiones; family Buthidae; genus Olivierus; species Olivierus martensii. The sequence goes on along the minus strand of AYEL01089277.1, from coordinate 77,619 downwards.
AAATCTGCTTTAGTAATAAATTGCAGCATTTTTATATTCTTTTATTTTACATAATTTAGCAATTGACAAAATTCACATTTTTAAATATGTATATTTTTCTGTATTTACATGGTATTATTATTTTAAAGTTACTCAAATTATATTTTTCTTTCACATCCATTGTAAAAAAAAACGGTTTCATTAATGGAAAATAAATCGATTATAAAATCCTTCGATCTCATTCATTGATTTTCTAAAAATAACGTGAAAGTAGATCAAATAATCTTAAATGAATTTTTTCTTGTTACTTAAATCTGTCGAATTTATTTTAACGAATTTTCATTGTTGTAACTTCTATAATAATTCTTTTATGGATTATTGTATATGAATTATTTAAAAATCGATAGGGGCTTATATACTTATACAGTAAGACCCCATTTAACGCGGGAGATACGTTCCAAGAAAACGAAGCGCTAAACGAAACAGCGTTAAAGGTCATCTTAACATGTAAATAATGGCTTAGGTGAAACAGGGCAGTGAATAAAGAAATATACAAACTCTTTTTAGTTTGTAACGTATTATTACTATTGCATTATATTAATTATAGACACCCGCTCATATAAATGAGCGGAAATATAATAGTGTGATTTAATCTAATAATACTCTATGTAACGACAAAAACACCTCCGAACTCGTATAGGGAATCCAAGAGGAAATCGTAAAATGGCATCCACTATTACGTTACAGCGCCATCTGCGAATTCTGTCTTTTCAGTAGAACTACAATTTCAATTTAATTTTTATTTTTTAATTTTTAAATTATTATTTAACAACAAATAATTTGCTTTGTCTTTTCAGAGGAACTACAATTTCAATTTAATTTTTATTTTTTAATTTTTAAATTAGTATTTAACAACAAATAATTTTGACTGTCGCAGACATCCAAAAATTAGACTTTTCTAACGATATTTATAGAAATCGGTACAGTGGTTCGATTGAAAAAAGGGACATCCAGCCACCCAGCCACGTTTGACTATTAATAATGTAATGATTTTTTATTGCTAATATCGATTTGTATTCATAAATCATTCATGAAAATCAAAAATACTCGAGTAAATAATTTATGTTGGTGATGAGGAAGATTCTTCCTCATTTGACACATTTTGTTTTTTCGTTAAGAATCATCTAGGGCAGGAAAATTCGTTTACCTTTTCCTCTTTCGTTCAGCAAGCAACTGTCGATAGAAAGACGTCGCATCCATGACATTGTCAATAACTAGACATTGTAACCCATGACACTTCATCTTGCCTTTGAACTTCTATTAATTTGGATCATTTTGTATAAACTGATCCATAATTTCCGTAATAGTTTGGATCATTTTGTATAACTCGTCTTGCCTTTGAACTTCTATCAAAATTTGGATCATTTTGTATAAACTGTTACATACTTTAAACTTTAACGGTGTTAATTGATCATAAACGTGAACTGTGAACGCAGTAGACTTTCGTATGTACTGTACTGAACTGATATCAAACACACTGCGAGACGGCATAGGAATATTAAAGCAACAAATTAGTGCGATTTGGGATTTATTTGAGTACAACAGTTTGAAAAACCGCACCAAAGTAAATCAATAAAAAATATGGAATTCGAAAAAAAACCGTTATATTGAAACAGCGTTAAGCGGGGTATTACTGTATAATCATTTTATATTTTTTTACGAAAAAAAAAGGATAACTTCGCTTTCTCTAATCATAAATTTATAACGACATAAAATTTGATTCAACTTCATTAAAAATAATTTCTACGAATATATTTAAAAGTTTAAATGAGAAAATTTTGTTGTAAAATGTAATTTTATTCTTATATCTGCTTCCTGATATTTTGTTAAGATGGATAGTATTAATAATTGCAAATATCTCATTAAATGTGGAAACTTTTAATACATAATATATTATTTTACTTTTCGTCTATCAAATTTTAAAGTTTTAGAATTTTAGGAATTTTAAGTTATGTTGTAGAAAATTATCTAAACAAAATTACAGTATCGATAAAATCTTTCATTCTTTCTAGAAATTAAAACGATTTTAAATAATTAATGTCATTTTAAATTGAATTCTCCAATTTTTCTTGAACAATTTCCTATTATAAACTTATTTTTTTTTAATTTTAACTCTAAGAAAAAATTTATTTGATAAAGAATTATTTTTAAGATAAATCAATAAATTGATCATTGTAATTACTTCGTTCGTTGATAAAAGTTATCACTAGTAACACACAGCTTGGAATTTATTTTGGTGGGAAAATATATATATATATATATGGTGGTTTTCATGCTGCCATTACTGATATATTTGATCAATGGCAATAAAAAAAGTTATAGAAAAAGTTAAAAAAAAAAATACAAATAAATGAAGAGTGCATAATCTTCGCTGATAAATTATGTTTTCTGAATCATTTTCCTACTGTAATATTAGCCTTTTGAAATAATTTATGTAAATACTATTGTTATTTAACAATTTTTAATGCAAATATTCAGTGAAAAATATTGAACTCCACACTATAATGCCAGCAATTAGTTTTTCACATGGCTTCAATTCGTCCAGTGAAAAACGAATATTTATAAAGTTTTTTGGTTTTTCATCTATTTTACAGATGAAAAACCAAATTGTTAATTTAAATAATTTTTTTTTGATAAATTTATAAAGTGATTGCTTATATTTTACTTGTTAGTTAATCACGCTTACTCCAAAATTCATTTAGCTGTAATATTTTTTTCACAAATACTTTTTAAATTATGATTATATGCATATACAATACACTCCCTAATCCGACACATATGGTTCTGGTGTTTGTCGGATTTCAGAGATTTGTCGGATTATTGAACGTTCAATAAAAAAAAATTGGAATTACACAAACGAATAAGCTCAGTTTATTAAGAAAAAAATATTGGAATTACACAAACGAATAAGCTCAGTTTATTAAGACTTCCCTGTCACTGCTCTTGCTGTTCAAATCTTTCACAAACCCCTCAATTTTATCCCGTTTTTTTTTTTTTTTTAATGTCCTGAATGGTGGTCGTCCAATACCATAAAACGAAACCAAATCACTAAATTTTTCTCCCAAGTTTCATAATTATTTTTCTTTTTTTCGACCACAGTCAATGTCGTGTTTTCGTTTTTTATTTTTTCCGATTTGTGACATTATGTAAGAATAATCAACAAACACTGATACAGTAAAAACACTATTTTACAGTAAACAGTATACTGAACTTAAAAATTAGTCCGACCATAAAGTTAGGTTAGTTAGATTAAGCCGCCATATCCTCATGGGATATTCTGTACCTGGCGGCGCCACTTATAGAAACCAGCACCCTTGATGGGGTCAACCGGATGGTTGAAGGATGGAGTTCAACGGACCGGGCCCAGACCGCACCCTTGATGGGGTCAACCGGATGGTTGAAGGATGGAGTTCAACGGACCGGGCCCGGACCTCTCCTGAAAAAACTGAAGATATGGGACCCGGATCCTCCAGGGTGGTAAACCAAAGCTTTACCATCCAGGGGCCCTAGTCTCGAGTTTATCATGTTAAAACGCATTCGTGTTGGTGTCACGTGTTACTGCTAACTCCCTATCAATTCTGTCTAAACATGGGAGTTGGTGTCACGTGATACTGCTAACACGAATGCATTGTAACACAATAAACTCGAGACTAGGGCCCCAGGCCGACAGTCCGACTATAAACCTGCGCAATGAAACGAATAGCCACTGACAATTTGTTTACGTCAGTTTCTCTCTCGCTCATCGACAAGTTGTGACATGAAAATTTCACGTGGCGGAGGGACGGTTCGCAGAATGTCGGATTACTGGAAGTGTCGGACTGGCGAAGGATCGGATTACAGACTCAACTGCAATACCATGATATATAACTGCATTTTTCAAACATTTTTAACAGCGTCCTCAGTTTTTGTTATAGTTCAGTATAGGTAGCCATATGTGTCATTCTGAATGTCTGTCCGAATATTCCGCACCACGTATGAGAAGCATCCAACATTCGATAAAAGCAGTTAAGCAAAACGTTACTTAACAATATAGCATAAATTGCAATATAAGGAATAGCTATATTAGTACAACTAAATTCCTTTTATTTACTATTTAAAATTTATCTCTTAATACACAAAAAAAAACTATTTTCTTTGCGATAAACTTTTCATGTCTTTATTATTTCAATTGATATACAAAGATAATCAATAGCAGTTGTTTATTTAACAAATAACACGCTTAAAAGAAAATTCTACATGCATAAAATTGAAGAAAATAAGAACACAGTATATGAATCTAGTATTTGTTTATAAGTTTGAATAATGGTTATTTATTCACGAACAAACAACAATTATATCTGAATCAATAATATTGTGAACTTCATAATAAATTCTTAAAATTATAAGAATAAATTTTGTTTAGAATTATTAATAAATAAATGCTGTATATGTGTGTATAATACTCTAGAATATTAATTTTTAAAAAATAATTTTTACTTAACGCAAAATATTTTAAATTGAATTTAATCTAACAGAATTGTTTATAACTGCAATATCCGTGTTTGTATACATAATTTTAATCTTGAACATATACACATTCATGAAAGTTTGAGAAACAGTTAACTGGAAGATTTTGTAAAAACAATTTTATAAGTGTATATATGAAAAATAATGCTTCAATACGTAATAAATATGTATGTACCACAATTGTACAACTTTCATGCAGTTTATGAGTGAGTTACGACATTTAAATCATAAATTGCACCTGCTTCCAGAAAAATACATATTCTTAGAAATTTTTGAAATAATATATAGTGATACCTCGACTTACAAACTTAATTCGTTCCTGTCTGCAGTTCGTAACTCGAAAAGTTCGTATCTTGCAACCCAGTTTTCCATTTTATCTTATGGAAAATCAATCAATCTGTTTACAGATTTAGAAATTTTTAAAATATTAAAAAATATGCACTTGTGAACAACTATTATTTTTATTTTTGAAATCTTTGGTTTTACATGCTTTGTATAAAAATCATCTTCCATTAAATAATAAAAAAAAAATATCAATTTTCTTGTGACTGGTTTTATAGTTCTGTTTTCGATTCGTTGTCATCAGTTGCTTAACTAGTAATTATTATGTAGATCTTTAATATTATCAATATGCGGTTTTTATATCCATATTTCAAAAAATAATTGAAATTTTTCTATACGAAATTTATAGAAAATATTATATAGAGGCCAGAATGGAATACGAAAAAAGTTCATATCTCGAAAAGTTCGTATATTAAGCTATTCGTAAATCGAGGTACCACTGTTAACATATATATGTGTAATTATTTTAACAAGTAAAATTACAAAGCTTAGGTAGACCTCAGTTTAAATAATAGATAATTATAATCATGCATCCAATAGAAGATTATAATTCTTTATCATCAAAATTTGAAAATAAGAATAAAAAAATTCAAATAAAGGCACTTCTGCAATGATATTAATGGTCATAAACCGAGGAAGTGGAAAATGCATGCATTTATTTTTCAATTTATTATCACTAAATGAATATATTGTAACACTTGAAAACATAAGCAGCATTCATTTTAAATGTTAAGAACCAGTAAATGTTTTCTAGATCAAATTTCCAGTATGTGAATAAGAGACTAATTAATTGCACATACAAACATGAGACACACATTAACAAGAAGTCCTTTTTATCGACTCAAGACGATTTCTCTGAGAATGGATTTCTCCCGAGGTTGATATATGAGTTGTCATCGACATTCTTTTCATCGAGAAATTACTGAAACTTCTATTTTGCGAATCTCGTTGAAGTTTATATCGCTGATACGATCTTTTCAATAAATACAGCACCTGTAAAACAAATAAAAAAAAAAAAACGTTGAAGTTTATATCGCTGATACGATCTTTTCAATAAATACAGCACCTGTAAAACAAAAAAAAACACAAAGACGTACTTTAATTTTTACTGTTATAATTAATGCTGACAAGTCAGCATAATTTCTATTCATTCTTATTCATTAGATTTTTGTTTAATTTTTTCCAAATTACTATATTCTTATTATTAGAATTCTTCCTGAAGCAAGAGGTTGATATATTTATATACAATAACAACTATAAAGAGGAAATTTCTCAATAAAAATTCGTGATAAGTATAAATGTATTTATCAATGACAATATAAAATTTCTAATGTCCGAAAATCCAGAGCCAATTTTTTCTAAATTTTATTAAATAAATTTAATTATAATTTTTTGTGGCCATGTTTATTTTTTCTTCTGTCGAAAATGACAATAAAATTAAAAGTTATTTTATGTATTATAATTAGTTGCATTATAAAACAGCAGCAGCAGTTTCAAATATAAAACATCCGTTTAATAAGGAGAAATAAGCAGCAAGATGAATGGTGGTGGAAGAATTTTGAGAACAGATATGGAATTCTTCTCAGAGTTCCAGAAAACAGGCGCAGCATGGATTCAATGTTGCAATGATATAGTATCACATAAATGTCAAAACGATTCAATAAATGATAAGGATCAGGTGTGATGTGCAATAGTTATGAAACATATTCTACAAATCTCTAATGTCTATAGTAATTTATTTTTTATGGCAGAATAAAACTATTTGGTTTCAAAATTTTAATCACTTTCTAATCACTATTGCTTTCTTAATTTTTGTATCAACTGATACATTTTGAACCATTAAATAAAAGATTTTTAAGTTATCACACATTTACCAAGGTACTATCACAGAATTACCAAAACATTCACAAAATAAACAATGGTTGAAAGCTAATTATAAATTTATTACATAAATTAAACTTTTAACAATATTGCTGAAAGAACTGAATTGTCAGCGACTATATTGTTTACTGACTTTTGTCAATTAGAAGACAAATAAATAATATAATAAAAAACTTTATTTAACTAAAAAGGAATACCCCTGTAGTGGAAAGGTTATAGGCACTGATAAAACCGGAAAAATAAAGGAAGCTACAGAAAAATTAGAAGAAACTAAATCTGTTCGAAAATGGTAATTATGATGTTTACAATATTGTAGATAAGTTATGGAATATTAACAGAAATTGGTATCTTGGGAAGTTAACTGCAGATGCTATTCCATATTTTATGCGGGCATAGTTCAACTTATTGCAGTCCACGAAGAGATGCTGAATATCGAAAACGTCAGCATCACAAAATAGGAAGCATCTGGAGATAGAAAGGAAATGATTTTTGATTTATAACGGCCCAGAGGCTGTTAAGTCGAAGTTATAAGATTAGTTCTTTTTGATGGTAATTGAGTTACTGTACATATAATATTGGATGTAATCCAGAGAGAGAATGAGTTGATACTAATTATGGAGTGAGGATTTCTGAATATTATATAAAATGTCCTCAAGTTTTGATTGATTAGGTACATTGGGAATGAGAAAAATAAATAATTTGTTTTGAGAAAATATGAAAAAATATGAAATTATCATGAAATTACCCATGTTTACCATATACAGAATTTTAGGGAAGAATTTTTTTCAAATATTTCAAAAGGATGAAAAACTGATCGATAATAACATGGTCTGTACCTTTTCTATATAACTTACCGAAAAAATATTAGAACAAGTTATGAAATATGCTAATATTGATCAATAATTATGATTACAATACATCGAGTTTCATAACTGAATTCTTTGTTTGCAAAATTTAATGAAATTTTTCTGTTTTTATAGATAAAATTAAATTTTTTTCTGATAGTATATTCTCTGCTAATGTTTGATGGTTAATGTTATGACTTTTCATACTACAACATTAACCATTTTCTATTAATATAATATAGTAGATTTATGTTACATCACTTCATTTTAATATAGTATATTCAAATGAAATAAACTATTGCTTCATTCATAATTTATCTCATAATTTTTGTTTGTTTTATTTTAACCATATATAAAGTTCTATCATAATAAATTAGAAAACTGAATAAAAATAAATAATATAGTAAAAAATAAGATTATACTATAAATTTAATAAACAACAATATTTAAAAATTAAAATTAGACTACATGCAAAAATATTGAACTATATTTTTTCCATTGAAGAATTCACTTACTTCATTATTGACATAACAGAATATTATAGCTACTATCATCCCCTATAAAACAAACATTAAATAACTTGTAAAAATAAAAAAAATAGATATTTCAGATAATATATTTTGATATATATCATTTACATACCTGAAAACCGTCCATAGCGTGACTGAAATAACTATAAACCTCCAAAATTTCACAATTACTAGATTGAGGATGATATATCACAAGAAAGAAGTGGAGCCCAAATAATGGAACTAAAATTAGTGTTGCTCTAACAGCTTTTCTGTGTCAAAACATAAAATATTAGTTTCAGGTTTATTAATTATAGAACAATTAATTAGAAATTATATATACGTGTGTCATTTACCTGTACTGACTAGGTTCATTAGCATTGGTAGCGCGAAGTTTTGTAACTAAAACTCTGATAATATTGCAAAGAAATGCTAGATTTAACTGGAAAACAATATTATTATTTTAATTAATTTCCTGATATTTAATTATTTATAATAAATTAAACTAAATTTACAAGAAGACTTATTAAATTTGGAGTATTCATTATCCATTCGTATGTTTCATCGGGAATTGCCCAACATCTAAAATGGTGGAATTAAAAGTTTTTAAAATACAAATAACCATTAAAATTAGGATTATCTGAAAACAAATACAAATTATTTAATAATGACGTAAACTTATGTTTCAAATAAAAAATATAATTTTATTTATTTAATAGTTATATTGCTACATAAATATTCTGACAGGGGGATACTTAATTTTTAACTTATTTATCTGTGTTTATAATAAATATGATCAGGAAATAATTCAAAAATGACAAGATACTGTCTATGAAAGCTCAGAAAGTACAAGATGAATACTGTATAACTAAATAAGCAGACAAATTGAAGTTTTGCGTGTAAAAGAATATAAATAATGCGTGTAAAGTTGGAAATTTTCTAAAATAAATTTCCAACTTTATTCATCTTTCGTTAGCAATAAAAATAGTTTCTGAAAATCAGAAAAATATTCAGAATATGTCATGCATATGGTCGAACTTTCCCAAGAAGAAAGAGATACCTTTACATTCGAGATTGGAATCATGGGACAATCAGATGGAAATAGTATGTGTATCTATGTGCCTGTGAGACTGACAAGCTGTTTGTTATTTTCACTTATTTATCTGAAATCATCGTTACAGTATAAAAACTAAAATAGATATTTAGGATTAATAATAAAGAATATTATTCATTATCAATGTGGCTTTGTTCACGGTTTGCCAATTTTTCATCTTGTCCTTCTCCATAGAGAATGACAAGATCTATGGAGTAATTTCTTTGGTTTATAGTCAGAGTGGACAAACTTCATGTCACTAAGAGCCACATAGGAGAATTTCAAATAGTTGAGAGCCGCAATCAGTTTCTTTCTATGTCGATGAGAGCGGCATCAGTTTTTTTCGGATAATCTTAACAATGGCTTCAAAAATTATTTTATATATATTTCACATTCATTTATTTCGTATAGATACATACTACTTTTTACAATAAATGAACAAATTACAAATATAACATTTTTTAAAATTAAGTAAACATTTGTTATATATTACCTATTGACTTTCATGGCATAGAGCCACATTGAAGGTCATCAAAGAGCCGTATGTAGCTCGCAAGCCACAACTTGCCCACCATGAATTTATAGCAATGGTTCTTAATCACGTTTTGCAAATCGGAAATTACAAAAAAATTTTTGTGGAATACCAAAATCACTCAATCTTCAAATTAACAAGAAAAATATGCATGCAGAAAATTTAAGCAGTCCACAGAAAATGTTTTAATTTTTATTAAACACCTTTACTGAAATAACTTGTTTAATAAACATCATTATTTAAGAAATGGTGTTTAATAATTACAACCTGCTTTTCCGCTTCCAGCAATTTTAAAAATTTATTCGCAAAATTAAAATTCAAAATATCCTAAATGGTAATTTATAGCCTAACTTGAAAACACTGGTGATTAGTGATAGTATTATTTAAGATTTCGAAAAGTTAATATCGTTTTTCCGCTTCGTTACTCTTGTTCGACACCGAATTTTCGTTAATTTAGTAATTCATTCGATTCATCAAACATCGTTACAACTCGTCTTAGTAACAGTAACTTGCTGAAATTTGAAAATACTAATGTGCGACAAAATGAAGTCTTCTCAAAAAAAACTAAATTCGAATTTTTGGGAATCGATGTGATCCATGAGGAATAAAATGATCTAGCTAGGTTGATCTTGGAAACTATTTTTAATCAATGTTGCCTTATGTATAATTAATTTATCAGGAGGAGTGAAGAATCTTCCTCAGATGAAAAGCCTGACTTATTTTTGAATGATAATCCTCAAATTTTTACCATTTACAATTGATTTCAATTTTTTTATGAATATTTTTCCCATATTCTAGTACTAGAAGACAAGATATAACATAAGTTACTTAAAAGCATATTTTCTGGCACATAACCTAAATGTATAACTGATAAGTATCACTAATAAATGTTCTGAGATCAGTGATAAAGAAGTTAAAGAAAAATATTAAATCTCATTATTAGTAACAAATTCTATTAAATTATATAGTGATCTTTATGGAGATCAACTTAATTTTTCTTTGACTTCTATTAATAATGAGATTTAATAGTCTCATTATTATTAACAGTTGCATTTTGATGTCGAGTAATAAGGTTTGAACTGATAGTTACGTTATTTTTGATGTTAACAGATTGAATTTCTGATAAAGAAGAGTTAAGGAGATCGAATTGTAAACTATTTTAAGATCTGTTAAAGCAGAATTGATTTTCCTACATTTTTTATGTATAATATATTGGATTGTCACAGTTACAATGACCAAGTAATTCAGTGTGCTCTCCTCGTAGAAAATTGAAAACGGGATAAGGAATCGTTCTCCAAAAACTAATTTAATCTTTTATATGATAATAAACGTACAAAAAAAAAGTTTCTTGAAATTTGAGAGTAACGCAATCGATTTGAAGGAGTCGTTACGGTTTTATTATTATTTTATATGATTTTATAATTATTGTAGTTTAACATTTTAATGTTTTATAACAGTAAGTCTGAAACAAATAAGAAACATTTTAAATCATGTAAGAAAAGGTATTTTTATGAAAATTTTATGCCGAAATATAACTGAATAAAAGTTAAATTTGATTTTAATGCTATACAATTTTTTTTTTTCGAATTTTATAAAGAAAATATATATATATACTCTTGTAAAATTGGAAAAAATGCTATGAGGAATAATAATAAATAATTTGCTTTAATATAAATTAAAACTATTTTATTATATAGAATAAAAAACGAAGAGAAATGGCGTACTATTTTTTTGTTTTCTGATAAAATTCTTAATATTTATAACTAAAAACTTTTTATTATTCAATTCATAAAGCAAAAATATCGAAGTCGATTTTTAGAATGGATTTTTTAAAAATTCGACATTACAGGCATTTATCGTGTTTTTTTTTTTTTTTTTTTTTTTTTTTTTTTTTTTAGGCATATTAGTACAGTGGTACCTTGCAATTCAACACTTTTTTTTTTTTTTTTTTTGAGAATATTTCATCTAAAAAGAAATAAAAATCTAAAATCTAAATATATTGTATGTGTATCAAATTCTGCAAATTATTTCTGTTTAAATATAGTTATTTTCATGAAACGAACTGATATAGAATTGTTTTTTTCTTTTATTTTTCTTTAAATATTTTTATTGCTAAGTTTTCTTGTAAACATTTGAACACAAGAACAATGAAGGTATATATAATATGTCTTAGTTATGGCAAGAAATTTAGACATAATAAGTAAAGTTGCGTTTTTTAAACACACATTTATCATTGATATAATAGTGTTTTTGTAATAAATTAATCTTTCTACATTAGAAAATAAGAAATGAAAATATAAAGCTACGCCTATTTTATATATATATATATATAATAGGTGTAGGCTATTTGCTGTCGTATATTTACGTCTATAATAAAAATTATCTGTTCTTTGTTCAGAATTTGTTTATTTTTATTAATAATTCTGCAAAATTACTATAATGAAACTTTTTTAATTTTAAAATAAATATTAGTTGTAAACCATTTATAGCATTAACCTAAGAAGAAAACTTACTTTTTGTCAGCATATAACATTCTTAATGAGGAGTAAATGCAAACAGGTAATACAGGAAAACCTAAAAAATATAAGCAAATTGTTTAATAAGTTATTTATTTACATAAATAGAAAACATACTAAAATACACACACATACCCCATCCTATTAAGTAGAACATAATAAGACTTTTCTGTTCGGTAAAAGCTTCAGCGATTAATTTATGCAAATAAAAACCTTCGCAAAGCATCCACATGTAATTAGTCATACGAAAATATTTTGTCAGAACGAATAAAACTTTACACCACGTCTAAAAAATTCAGTTTGTATTATATTAATAAGTGTACACGTCTTCAGTCCTTTGAAATATTTTTTTTTTTCTTTATTTAATGCGTAAAATACAACGAAACTTACTCCATTAGCTTCTAAAATTGTATCCTCTTCTCTTGAACTATCAATTTCGTTTAGCATGACTATATATTTGAATAAAATAATAACAATTCCATTTGTAAGCAAAGAAATGAATAAATTTTTGTGCATGGATATCCGGTGAACTTGTAGCTGTCTATGGAAGAGAAAAATAATTAACATTGCATTTTCACCATTAAATTAAATGTTTATATATGTATTCATTAATAGACTTACTTGTAAATTATAAAAATTATTAATGCAGGAATTAGAAAGACAATTGAAACACTGAATGTTGCTATGTGGAAATATAGTAATCTTCTGACTTCCTAAGAATAAAAAAAGACACCATATGAAACTTTATATTCCTATTTGTTAAGATTAATAAAAAAATTAATAGATACTAACATTTACACGTCCGCAATTTCCATAATTGGTCCATTCGTTCTTAAATTCTTTATTCACATACCATGTACCATTTGTCCAACATTCTTTCGTTGCATAACCTAATTATAAGTGTAGGTACAGAGTGAAGAAAAACTTCGTCGTAAAATTTTGTGTACTGATAGAGGACCTAGAAACAAGTCGAAAATGTCTAATGAACATATGATTTAAATGGCATCGTTTTCGAGTTATAACCGTTTAGCCAATCACGATCAAGTACACAAAAGGATCACGACGCGTCGCTCGCCTTCTTATTACGCGGTAGTAAATAGGAAAGCGATGCAACGCAACGCGTCATGACGCTTTGTAAAGTAGATGGTGATTGGCTACCTTTAAAGAGTTATAACTCGAAATCGGTGCCATTTAGACTAAATTTTCATTAGACATTTTCGACTTGTTTTGAGCCCCCCTATCAGTACACAAAATTTTATGACGAAGTTTTTCTTCACCAGTATATACTGTAGTATAATTCAATTTATCATTGATTTAATTTATTCTAGAATTAACTTTATGCTGTTTGTAAATTTAAAGTTTAAATATATATTCTGTAATTTTATTTTTTATTAAAATAAAAATAATTAACATTTATATAATCACTTTAAATGCGAATATAGATTAATTAATTAATTAATTAATAAAAATGTGATGTATTTAGTGATTTACGATGGCATGCAGGCGGTTCACTTTTAAAATAAACATGTTTTGGACATGGAGCCATGGCAACTTCTCCTGCAGGCGTGTCTGGCCAACACTGCCAACCATCCCATGTTCTTGGACAATATGTTCCTGTATAACAAGAAAAAAATTACTAGTTGACTCATTAAATGTTCAATAAATAAAACTTTATCTGATTAGATATCATTTAAAAAGTTACCGTTAAGTGTTTTTCGACTTTTTTTCATTTTATCACAACAATCCAATGCTGCCTGACAGCATTCAGTCCATTTTTTAAGGTACTTCTCGGAGATAAAAGTAGAAGCAATAGGATAACTTACATTATTTGGATCGGGTAAATATGGTACCTTATCTACGGGATCGTATAAATATCCGTCACCTCTGTATCTAAAATAATAACCTTTATTATAAAATCAATCATCGTTTAGAGAACTCTTCTTAAAAACTACTTACACATATTTTAAACTGACATTTGAGAAAATCCAGTCTGGCAAATAATCGTAGCATCTTGCACAGGTGTCGTAACGATAGAAAATATAATTGAAAACTATTCTTCTTTCAGTGCGACAGTAGATTTTACTTGGAATCGTTGTAGAAATGTTTGTATCTTCCGATGACGTTTCCGTTGAATGAGGTAGAATCTGACAAACATAAAACCTTTATCCATCTGCGAAATATAACTACAGTAAGGCTCCGCCGCTTAACGCTGTTCCATTTAACGCTGTTTCGATATATCGCGGTTCTTTTCTAATCCTATATATTGTATTGATTCACTTTTGCGCGGTTTTTCAAACCGTTATACTCACATAAATTCGAAATGGCACGAATTTGTTGATTTGATACTCCTATACAGTGTCGCAGTGCTTTTGATGTCACTGCTGTCAGGCCCTAGCTATAGGCAGAGTAGGCACCCGCCTAGGGCGCCAAAAGTTGAAGACTATTTAATAGTATACTATACAACTGATAAGGCCACATATTTTATTTTGTTTTTCTATTTGAGAGCGCCAAATTTGGAATCTTCCTAGGGCGCCAAAAACTCTTGGGCCGGCGCTGAATGCACTGACATTTATTGCAATCTGATTACTGCCTTTCTTCTTAAAACTTTTTGTTTTTTGATTTTAAGATTTTTTTTCGTATTTAATTATATATAGACATTTTTTAGCAATAAAAAATGTCTATATATAATTAATATAATACAATAATAATAATAATAATACACCATAACAGACCAGACATCACTCTCATAGATAAAACAAAACAAAGTTACCTACATTATAGTCATCTCTATATCCGACACACACAACACCATAACAGACCAGACATCACTCTCATAGATAAACAAAACAAAGTTACCTACATTATAGTCATCTCTATATCCAACACACACAACAATCCAGGATGCATTCACCCAAAACATTAGCAAATACACAGAACTTTCACAAGAAATTAAGCGTCTTTGGGGAATGCAAAAGGTGGTCAGAGTACTCATCATTATTTCTTCAACAGGAGTAATCCCTCACAAAAGCCTCAAAACACTAGATTTACATCCCAAGCTATATAATTACCATATTTTCCATAGAGTTAATACTTCGATTAGCGCGAGAAATTCGTGGAACCAATTATTCGCGCTAATCGAGGTCTACCTGTACATGCAACATAGTAAGAAAGTTTCTCAGCACTGACACAGACAGTTAATTAACACACAATTAAACATCACAAGTAGCTATGTGTTGACTCGTGTCCGTCATAGCACTTTGACCCGAAGATGTGCCCACATTGATGTAATATAATGATAATAATAATAATAAATGTTACAAAATTTAAAAATATATTTTTAATATATTTTAAACATCACAAGTAGCTATGTGTTGACTCGTGTCCGTCATAGCACTTTGACCCGAAGATAGCCTACTCTGTGCCCACATTGATGTACTATAACGATAATAATAATAATAAATGTTACAAAATTAAAAAATATATTTTTAATATATTTTATTTTTTATTCACTGTTTCACCTATCCTCATAATTTAAAAATATATTTTTAATATATTTTATTTTTTATTCACTGTCCTGTTTCACCTATCCTCATTATTTACGTGTTAAGATGACCTCGTTTAACGCTGTTTCTAAACTAACGCTGGTTTTTTGGAACGTATCTAACGGAGTCTTACTGTACAAAAATTTAATTTAAAAATAATCGTCTGTATTTATAGAGAATGTAATCATCATTATTATATAAATATAACATAGTCACTGAAATAAAAAAAATGCTATAAGCTATAAGACGATTTTTAACTTTTTAAATTTATTCATTGATTCGTTGGCATCCTACAACCTACGTCGTGGATAAACATAGAAGTTTATCAATATTTTAAGTTTGTACAAATTTATCTTATTATGCAACAAGAACATTTAATTGCTGTATTTATATTTTTAAGCATTTTAATTCTAAGTAATAAGTTTCTTTAATATGTATAATCCAAGCTGATTTAACTGCTAATAAAGAATATAAGCTTTTGAAAAATTTAAATGTGTTAACGGCATCCACTACGTCAAACTTCAAAATTACCTAGGAATTGGTGCTAGTATCCTATTGAAAAATGTAGTAAGACAGCATCGTCAGTTTGCTATTATTTATGCTGGTTAATTATTTATTTTTATACTTTAGAATTCTGTTAATAAAAGATACACTGACTACTTTAATACATAATAAGCCTTAATGTATATATCTTTACTACTATGTACAGTACATCTTTCTCATTTTAATAAACGGTGAATACTGTAATAAAATGTAAATCTACTTTTGTTTTCATTATAGTGATAAACATGTATGATTCTTTAAATCTTTTTAATTTTGGAAAATTAATTATCCATAAAATGATTAATTTTTTAATGAAATACAGTGGCTTACAAACTTAATTCGTTCCTGTCCGCGATTCGTAACTCGAACAGTTCGTAACTTGAAACCCAGTTTTCCATATTATCTTATGGGAAATCAATTAATCCGTTCCCAGTTTCAGAAATTTTGAAAACAATAAAAGAAATATATGCTTTGTGTACAATTACTATCTTTATTTTTGAAATCTTCGATTTTTACATGCTTTGTATAAAAATTATCTTCCATTAAATAAATAAAAAAAATCAAATTTTCTTGTGACTGGTTTTGTAGTTCGGTTTTCGATTCGTTGTCATCAGTTGCTTCTTTTTTTTAAGACTTTAACTTTTGTCGCGAGTTAAAAACTAGTTTACAAAGAATTTGATATAACTAGTAGTTATTACTTAATCTGTAATATTATCGAGTATAAGCGATCTTTATCACATTAACAGTTATATATACATATTTCAAAAAATAATTGATATAGTTTTATACGAAACTTATAGAAAATATTTTACAAATATGATATTAAAACGCATGACGGTTCATATCTGGAAAAAATTTCGTATCTAGAGGCCAAAATGGGATTCGTATGTTAAGCAGTTCGTAAGTCGAGATACCACTGTATATTTATTTAACTATCTCTTATTTCTTGCAATTGTAATAATTTATTTGGATTCTTTAATACATTATTATTACTAAAACGGTTTTTAGTAATGTAAATGAAGTGGAAACTCTGTACATCAAAACTAATTTTAAAGTATTTCAATAATAATGATTTACTAGCTGGCCAAAAGTTAAAATTATATAGTTCTTTAAAATACTGTATTCAAGTATTATATATGAAATTACTTAATTATTTCTTTTTTTTTCATTTTTATGCAAAAATGAAACCTCTATAATATGATGAATATATTTATTTTTTAATTTATTATTTCAATTTCTTTGTGGAATATGTATTGAACTTAAACAGAAAGAAGATAAATTCCATAAAATAATCAAAATTGAAATTCATTGTTTTCCATTTTATTAATACCTCAATTTTTCATAATACTGAAACAAAATATTACTAGAAAACAATATATTAACTAAAAATATATTAAAATATTTTAAATACTATATTTCTCATTATCAATAATATCCAAAGAAATTACAAATGCCATTATCGATCCTTTTTTTACTATTAATTTTAAATTAAAATTATTTATATAATTTTCATTAAAATAATCTTGCATAAAATATACTTAAAATCTTTAATATTTAATTAATTCAAGATAAATTGCAAGCATTTTGTTATGAACAAACGCTAATAAATTACCTCGTCTTTTTTACCTGAATGACAAAAGCAACACAAAGACTTGATATATAATGTCCCATTAGTAAACAATATGAGAGATTATTTTTACATCATGTCTAATCCTTTCCTTCGCTAATTTTTATAGACATTAATCTTCGCCCAAACAGATATTGAGAAAAATAACAATTCTGGTGGAACATATAAAGAAAAGAAATAAAAAATATTAAAGATTGCTATAAGAAATAATTTATACGTATTACTAGTTTAAGTTATTATAAATATCATAGTTAATAATGTTAAAAATATATTATAAATTTAATAGATTAAAATATTAAAAATTTGAAAATTTTATTTGCAAAGTTATGTCCATTTAACTGTTCTAAATATACATTTAGACTGTAAGATTATCAAATATCGTATGTTCAGTGAACGTCTGTGTGTCTATAGTTAAATTTATATTTATATTTTATTAATATATCAAAATTAGAAAAGAGTACGATTTTTATGACATTTGTGTCCTTTAATTAAATTTTAACTAATTCAAAGAATAGCAGGAGTTAGATGATAAAATTTTCTATATCAATATTTCCACAAAATTTAATCAAGAATTAATTTAATAGATTTAAAATTTAAGCTCTCTTATGTTTAGAGTTGTTTAAATCACATTAGAATTGATATTTAATAATAAATTACTTATAAAATTAGGAAAATTTCAATTCTTGTCTAAATATGAACTGATAAGAGGGAAAATAAGCAATTCTGAAAGAACTAAAATCGCCTACAAATGTTTTCTTTATTGTAGAATGATTAAGGTTAAGAAATAAAAATGTGTCATCATGTTACATGCGATATTACACAAATGATTGCTACTAATCCAAAGGAAATTAAGTCGTCATCTTTCGATCAACTGCCTCAAAAACAGGATATTAAGTTGTTTAAGGACTCATTAATAGGGAGAAATAACACTGCATATTTGTAACTCCGTATCCCACAAAAGATAACAAGGCATCATAGGTTACATAATATTCCAGTGACCCGTAACAGCAAACGTATGAACTCATTCCGGATCCAAGCTGCAAGAACGGTTAATCATTTGTGTATAGATTTGTTTATTTAGGGGGGTTTCCTACAAATGTAATTGGTAATTGGTAAGAATAAATAAATAAAAATAAGGGAAAAAAATATTAATAATCTTAAATGGTACAGCCTGTATTATGTAAAAAATTGTTTATATTATTGACAATAGATGGCATTAAATGTTAAAACGTGTTTCTTAACATTTAGTGCCATCTAGTGTCAATAATATACATTAAAATTTTGATAAATATTAAGTTTTGTAAGTTTAAATCAGGGGTGGCCAACTTTTTGTCATTAAGATCGACTTTATATGTTAACAATGAGTTCGCGATCTACCTTCGAAATTCTTCGTTTGATGGTCAGAGTAGAAATAGGAGCCAAAACCACATATCCCAAAACATGACATTAGCCAAAAGGAGATATCCGTTAGCATGGTTTTTTCCTTTTACTTTACTCATAAATCTCAAACACAATACTTCAATAACTTTGTCACTACTAGCTACAAAGGGAATCTCAAATACTTGAGAGCTACAATCAGTTTCTTTTTATGTCAATGAGATTCGCATTAGTTATTGATTAAACAAATGTTCGTAATCTTGATGCTTCCCGTCGAGGAAACCGAAACTGAGGTCAAAGTATGTCACCACTTAACGCAAAAAAATTCTGCATTATTACAGTTTCATCATTCATCATTCAGTGCCATTCTAAAATCGAAAAAATTGTAAAATCTCTCCCCTACCTTTTTTAATATATCTTTGATTTGTTTTAGGTTGTCTTCGAGTTCATTTTAATCGGGAAAAACTACTGTTCTTCCATCCTTAAGTCTAATTACCCATAAGTTCATGCTAGGCCTAAGCCTGTCATTCCTTTAGGTTAGTTAAGTCGAAATATCCTCATGGAATATTTTTATCTGGCGGCGGCCACTTATAGAGCCGCCATCATTGCAGGCTGACCAACACCCATCATGGGATGAACCGGAAGATTGAAAGATGGGTTTCAACGGGCCGGGCCAGATCCTGAAAAATTGGAGGAATAGGTCCCCTAGATCTTCCTGAATATTACGCCACAGCTTTACAACGCAGCCGTCAGGCTGACCTGTCATTCCTTCAGTCCGCAGGTCCCACAGTTTGTTCTGTGAGTTGTTTGTTATCCAAACATGTGTTCGTTAACCGAACATAAAAATCTTTAGAAAAAGTGTACGTTATCTGATTTGTTCGTTAACCAATCACCCACTGTATTTCAGTATAATCAGAACTACAATTTATATTAAAATTGATATCATTCATACAATATATGATAATTAATAATACTAGTACTGATATATCTAATATATTTTTTTGCCAATTTTTTATCAACTTACAGCTTATATAAAATACCCCCAAAATCAGTTTCTAGAACTGATTAAATGTATTAGGTTGATGCATAATTCCATAGCGTTTTAAAATATAGGTTTGTTTTTGTGTTTTATTTATGAAATTCAGTTAAAATTTTGACAAAATCAAGGCAAGCAACTATTCAGCAATGGTAATCTCCGTCATTGTCAATAACTTCCTGCCAACATTGGGGTAATTTTTGCATCCCCCGTCTGTAGAAATCTGTTGGTTTTGAGTTTAGGAAGTCATCAATCCAAGTTCCGTACACTTCACAGATGTTCCTAGCCGCATTTACTGCACTTGAACCTTGGTTAAACTCGTAGAAGTTCCTAGCTGCATTTACTGCACTTGAACCTCAGTTAAACTCGTACAGCAGAATATGTCGGAAATGTATCGTTTTTCTCAACCTGACACTCCATCTTCAATAGAGAAGATAATAACAATCATTTGTAACAATCTCGCACAGCTCGTATTCACACGATAACACTCCAAAGTGTAAAAGTGACATGTAAAAACGGTAAACAAATGAACAGCAATGCAGTGTTGCCAGGCCAAATCAGAATGCTACGGAATTATGCATCAATTTAATAGTTTAAAAAATAATAAAATAGTTTAGAAAAATTAAAAATTAGCTAATTTTTAATTTTTCTAACTACATTTAAAAGATCAAAAAATTTTTAATTTCTGAATGTGACAAAAAAGCAAGCTTCATGATAAGTAAAAAAACAAAAAATGTATTTCAATTAGAATAGTGAGTCAGAAATTCATAACAGAATAAGTTATACAAAAGAAGTAAATCTAAAATAACATTTAATTCTTTTTTTTTTGTCTGATCAAAACTAAAAAACAATTTATAAAAATATAAAATAGAAAATAAAAATTAAAAAAGTTTAAATCTAAATATAAAAATTTAGTATTGAAACTTTTAGTTTTATATTAAACACAACCCATTAATTAAGAGACCTAGAGCAATTACAATATTATTTTTTTCCTTTTTTTTTCATGTATGTACAATTGGCCATAAAATAAATTCCAAATACTATTTTCAATCTGTTTAAATTGACAATAATACAGAATTTTTCTATACAATCTCAATTCATATTAAATAAGTCCATTCAAGAAATTATATTTAGAAAATTAACTTGGATAGGTTTCTCTGAAATACATGAATAAATTTAGTTAAATTTAAATGTGCTTGTGAATATATTACTGAGCATTTTGATAGACTTTCGACTTTGTCAAAGAAAAAGAAAACAAATTTTATCACATGAGACATTTTACAAAATTAAACTTGTACTGTATTTAGGAAGGACTGTTTGACATTTTAAATAATGACATTAGACAACAATATAAACAACATCCAGTAGAAACACTGCATACTAATCACAGAATATAAATATCTACATTATGAATATGTTAATGCAAAGAAATGTTACCATGCAAATATACATTTGCAAGGTAAACAACACTTTGGACAGGATGCATTGTGCAATACATTAAATACTTCCTTGAATTATATCATAATCAGCCATTTTGCATTTCATTATATGGTATTTCACATTTAGAAATAAATTGCTGTAATCAAAACTCCTCCTCTTTGGCGATTTCCCTGCTTTGGTAGTAACTGAATACGAGCATACTTTGCTCGGAGAAAAATTTTTCTTTGCAACTTCATTAAATGCATATCCCTTTAAGATTTGTCTATTGTTACTGACATAGCCTCTTCTGCTAATTTTTCAAAACCTATCTGTCAAATAGCAAATGAATAGTCATACCATGCCAACACTCTTCTCTAACAAATCATTTTTACATCACAAATATTTACTAGTCTCTCTTAGTTTAAGGAATGCCTATATGTGTCCAAGTACAAATTTCATTACAAAATCATCTTACATTCTAGTTTCAGCACTGGAATTTTGAGCAAATTTACTCAGGAAAACATTCAAAATATTTTGACCCTTTACAGCTTAACATCTTGACCATTGTTTTCATTTCATTTTTAGGTTATTTCACAACTAGTTAGCAACTTCTGTCATTCATATTCCAAGATTTGTTTATGATAAAATAGAAGGTACCTGAAAATAAAATAAAATTTATTTCATATATATATTTATAAAAATGAAGATAATGAATAAGAAAAATATTTTGTTAATTATATAAATTAGTAAAGTAAAAGGATAACAACACTTTGTTAGGATGTGTGATGAGCCCTACTATCCTCTTTGAATCCATATTTTGTATGATTTTAGCATTTAATTTTATGTTATCATTTCTGATATGAAATGCTTTATATAGATTAAATACAGATTAACCAAAATACTAGCTACTTTAAATTCCACAACATTAATTATTGTAAATTTTGTTCAAAAATTTTAAGATATATATTTATAAGTTGAGAAGTATTAGCTTGTATAAATTCAATTTTATGTAAGAAATTCTAATATCCAAATCACATCATCATAAAATAATGATATTACTGATGAAAATTTACTATCATCTTGAATGCTAATGACAGAATATTGATAAAGATAATATTAATAGTAAATTTTTGTCAGTAATGTTATAATATATCTATACCTAAGATATTCCTTAAAGTTACAAATATAGTTTATTTTTAAATTTTTCATAAAAATTTTGTAAATCAAAATCTTTTCTTATGCTGAATCCAGATGTAACTAATATTATTACATAATAAATTATAATATAATGATATATTGCATTATGTGTTTTATTTTAAAGCTTTTTATCTGCACTATCTAACAATAAAATCCAATTGAATCAAAAATTGATCTAATCTAGCTGCTGCATGTGGAAATACTGTAATACCAGAAATGTTCAACAATAATGAGCAATGCAAATAACATAAAAGTATTTAATGCATCACTTAATACATTAAACTGAATATGCATTAATGAATTAAGTTATGAGTCAAATGGCCTCAAACAATATTTTAACAATTTGAAAAGTGGACCCAAATAAGCTGATCAGATGGTTTTGCAGTCAGAAAACTAAAGATAAATTCCTGTTATTTATTTAATTTATGATTTTGATGCAATAATTTGTATGTATTTCTAAATATTGATGAACTTATAGGGTTATATACCCTATAAGTAAATATATATAAATCATACAATTTTTCTACTACTGTAATTTACAGTAACTTTTTCTACTACTGTAATTTATTTATAAGAGAAAATTATTCATAGTTTAAATATATATTATTAGTACAGATAAATGTTATTTAACAGTACTGTTAAACATTTAGAAAAAAACTGATTTTGGTATAAATGTTTGCAATGATGAATAATGAAAGTCCTGAATCTTCTGAGATGAATTAATTCAATCAGTGTAATCTTAGCCAAAAATTTTTTCCTGGTTTTATCATTTTTTTAGCTTGTAATTATTGTTCTAATGTGAAAAAATGTTTTGACTAAACTGGAAGAATACACATTCTAAAAAAACTTTATAATTTTTTATAATTATATAAATTGCACTTATTTTTTATATACTTCTATAAAATTAGATTAAATTATGAACATATTAGGATTGGTAGTATAATAGACTTCTAATGGTAACACATTCTGTTATGTTCTTTAAAATAAAAATACATAGCTTGAGTCTTTAAGTTAGTGATTTCTAAAATGTGGTCACACATTCCAAGAGATGTGTAAGAAATTTTCAGAGTGCACATGATTTTGTTTGTCATAAAATAAGTCTGTTATGGGATGCATGCTATTATTATTCACTGATAAAAGCAGTGCATGTTAATTTTCTTTACTGGCATTTACTTTACTGGTGTGCAATTAAAAAAAAGATTGGGAACTGATATTTAAAATAACATTCTGTAATACTGTAATGATCATTATAACCAAAATCAGAATGATATCCAAGTGATACTGCTAATACATAAACTCAAAATACTATGTTTCTTCTACAAAAAGTTATGTTCTAGAAAAAGTTTTAAAGAAAAATTTTGTATAAAGTAACTAATTAATTTCATAAATGATACAAAAACTTTTTACCCTTCACTATCTAGAACATCTTGGACACTAGCTCGAGTAATGAGATGATCATCACACTTGAACCATTGATCCCTATGTTGTCGAATATATGCAGTATAATGGCCTGTTTCAATAGTACCACTATGATTTACCACTGCAAACAAGCAATATCTACAAAAAAAAATATATATATATAATATTTATTAATATATAAGACCATATAGAACCTTCATACCAAGTTTCATCAAATTTGGAGATGGTCGAGTGGGGACCCGTGGTCCCCTTGATGTGGATTGACCCTATATTATTATTGTTTTAATTTTAATTAAAAATTATTTTATAATGAAAAAAACTTGTGCGTTCGAATAATTTAAACAAACATTCTATATGTAACAACTTTCTTAAAATTACTGAAGATGACTTATTAAAGTTGAAAGTACATTAATTATTTAATAAATCAAGTTATTCACTTTAAATTGTGCTCTGAATCAATCATTTATAAGACTCAAACTTAATTATATTTATCTTGATAATATTTTTTGCTATAAAGTCAGTCTACAAAGACATATTGTTGTATTTTTCTAACAGATAAAACTTATCAAGGGTAAGAGAAATCAATACAAATTAAATTGTTAGTACAATCAAAACCTGATAAGATGCCACCATCCTTTCTGCAATGATTTTGATGGCTAATCAGGGTTGGTGGTTTATCAAAAACATGTGTAGTATAGAAATGAAAATGAACTCCGAATTTATTAAATTTAATAAAATACAATACATTTATATTTAGCATTCAAACTTAACATTTCTAAAAAACTGTATATTTTACAGTATAGTATACGTATTGTATATGTACAGTACTATATAGAAAACATGTCCATCTGCTGTTCTGATCTTCTACTTTGAGATCTCTGTAAAACATAACGTACACAGTTTACTGTACAGTATTCTTATTTGTTCAATATGCAATAAACGATGGAAATGATCTGGTTCTTACAATCTTAAATTTTTCACAACTTAGGTGTGAACCAGGTTTAAAGAGACACATGAATAACCATTAACTCCATCTCTCCCACTCGATGGTGAAAAATTAATTTAAAAAAGTTTTAATATTATATATACATTACTGATGAACTTTTGGCTGTAAGTCACCTTACATGTCCCTGGAGGATTAATGAGGACAAATACAATACCAAAAAACCATAATTGGTTAGACAATTCTAATGGCAGATGGCAAGTGAACCAGGTTTAAAGAGACACATGAATAACCATTAACTCCATCTCTCCCACTCGATGGTTAAAAATTAATTTAGAAAAGTTTTAATATTATATATACAGTACTGATGAACTTTGGGCTGTAAGTCACCTTACATGTCCCTGGAGGATTAATGAGGACAAATACAATACCAAAAAACCATAATTGTTTAGACAATTCTAATGGTGTATGGCATCTTATTGGGGTTTGCCTATTCCATTAACATAGGGAAGATCCATTCTGCCAAATTACTTGGCAGTCAGTGAGAGTGGCAGCTTAATGGGGGGCCATCTTATCAGGGTTTTACTGTATATACATGATTGAATGACAGTCTGTAAACAAAAATATTTATGTTTCCCTCATGTATTATTGCATCGGTATATCATAATCAGGATATTATAATCATAGATACGTTTTATTTATTATTATTGTTTTTAACATAGATATTACTATATTTTTATTAAAAGCTGTATATAATCCCAATCTAAATTTACTATCTCCCACCCCAATGCAAATTTTTTGTATGTTTCTTAGTGACTATGTATCTAATGTCGTTACATTCCCAATTCTAAATTATTAGATACATTTATGTATTAATGTGCATGAGTGGAGAGAGGGCATCATTTTCTAATGTTGCCTCAGGTGACAAAATATTTAGATCCAGCACTAATCTCCTTAAAGTGAATTACAGCTTTTTCTCCTCATACCAGTGCATATAGAAGCTTAAAAACATATTCACACTATCATTTATTAAGTGCACAATAGTAGTAGGCCTTAAAAACAGACTGAGCACAAGTAACAAAATGGTGCCAATTGATTCATTACTTCAGCTTGAAATCAGCTAATGTGCATGTTACTGTTGAAAACTGCCTTAAGAGCAAAACAAGTGCTGAAAATAATAAACATGGATATAATTGAAAAATGCTATTAGCAAAATGTTTGAAAGCAAGGTACACTGTATAAATCAAATCAAGCAAAAAATAGGGGTTTTCTAAAGATTAATTTAAAATTTAATCTGATTTTAAATTTATATATAATTTCTCCTGAGGTTGATTTGATTTTATTAATAAGAATATTAAAATAAGATGAGCTTTAAACTAATATTAATAATGTTGTAATTATAATGTTATGTAACATTTAATATTATTTTAACATTACAAAAATAACACACACATTACAGAATGCCATGTAAATTTAAATTGTTGTGTGTAATGAATTTTTTAATGAAAGTAGTGCTCCTTATTTTGTGATAGCCTCCACCTCATATCTGCATTCTGCCACTTGGCACTGGAAATGATCTAGCAAGAGTTTTAGGTTGGGGTTCTGGGTCTTCTGGTAATATTGATGTAAAAAAAATTCTGGACCAGATAAAGAATGCTGAAATTGTCAAACTTGATAGGTATGTAAATTTTTTACATTTAATTATTTAATGTTTTAAGTATGTCATATTTCATAATAATAAATACTGATATATATATTTAAATTTTGTAAAGTTTTTGTTTTGATTCTGTATATGGTTTTATACTATAACTGAAGAAAGCTAGAATTTGACTGAAAATATTTTTGCAATCAAATAAAAAGATAGATACTTAAATACTTAAAGTAGAATTGCAAACCATCTTTTTATTTATTATTTATCATATTATGTATTAATGTAATATATTTTTATTTTTGATTTTAGTGTAGTAATTTTGCTATAAATAATATATTGGGTTGTCTGGAAAGTTCATGCCAATTTTTAAGGAAAATTCAAAGTTAACACATTTAAATTTCAATAAATATTTATTCAATTATATAGTCACAATTTTGTTATAAACCTTTCTCCATCTTTCATGCAAGGTTCCATTCTTCCAGAACTTCTCAAGTTTTTCAGCCAAAAACTTTTCAATGTGTTTTTTATGTTGATCAAAGAGTTAAAGTTTTTGCCATTAAGAGAATTTTGCAAAGACCTAAATAACTGAAAATCAGAAAGTGCAATGTCTGATGAATATGATGAGTGGAGTAGCACATCCTAGCCAAGTGTCAACAATTTTTGTCACATAGTCAAAGCCACAAGGCCTGGCATTATCCTGATGAAACACAACACTCTTGCAATTAGCTAATTCTGGGCATTTTTTTTTTAATCACTGTCTTCAATTTGTCTAATTGTGAACAATATTGTCTGAATTTATTGACTGTTGTTTGGTAGGAGCTCATAATGCAAGATTCCTTTCCAGTCCCACCAGACACAGAGCATGACTTTCTTCAAGTGAAGACTGGTTTTTGGAGTGGCTAATGGTAGTTTATTTCGCTTACCCCAGGCTCTTTTCTGCTCAGTATTATTATAAACAATCCATTTTTCATCATCCATCACTATTTGCTTCAAAAATGGTATATTCTCATTGTGTTTGTAGAGTGAATTATAGGTGGAAATATGATCCATCCGATTTTTCTTTGTTTACTATGCTGAACTCATAGATCAAAATAATTTATGTAGCCAAGCTTCACAAAATGCTTGTGGACAGTGGTTTTTGATATTTTTAATATTTCTGCTAATTCACCTGTCATGTAGCATGGATTACTCTTGATCAGTGCTTTGATTTGTTCATCAGTAATGGAGGATCTATCTAGGTGTTCTTGGTTGTCAAGATTGAAATCACCAACTTTAAAAACCATTTCCATACAGTTTTTTCAACTACAGCACCTTCCCTGTAAACAGCACATATCTTATGCTTGTCTGGCATTTTTGTCTTTCCAATAAAAGAAAAGCATCAATTGCCTATAATGCACTTTGTTTCCTTCCATATTCAAAAGAGTTTAAAGCTGATAAAAATCAATATATCCTTATCAAATTTTTTTCTAAAGATGGCTGAAATATTACCTTTTTAGAATATGTACACACATCATTTGTTTTCAATTATTCTGATATATTCAGACATGTCCTAATACCATCTACTGAAAATCAACATGAACTTTCCGGACAACCCAATATTATTATTAGTTTAATATGAACTTAAGTATATTTTCTTTCTATTAACAGCATTTTAATGCTTACATCAGGAATTTTAAATTATATTTGAATTGTTTTGTTTGATAGATTCTTTTGTAGATAATTAAAATATTAATCCAATTTTATATAATGTTGTAATGTAATTTATTATTGTGCCAAAGGATATGAAAAATAAAAGAGTAGCCGAAGCTATTAAAGAAAATATTTTGCAATTAGTTTGAATTAGATTATTTTGTGTTAAGAATTTCGTGTGTATACAAGAGTCTCAATTAACTGAGCATCATTTTAACCAAGTTCCAAATTATCCAAGATGAATTATTGTTCACTTCATGTTGATTTTTTTATTTTTTTATAATTTTTTGATTAAACAGTTGATAAGTAAAATTTAAAATGTTTTAAAGTATATAATATTTTTTATTTTATTTACAAAACTTACAAAATATTACAACAAACATTATTATTCTGTTTTATTATAAAAATTAAAAATCAACCCAAGTGAGTGATAATTCACCTTTTTAATTATACAATAAAAGTTGTTATATTCAGACTTCTACACTGCTTCAAATATTAATTTATAGAAAATCTTATTAAAATTCATCAAACCTTAATACTTTTATTGAGTGTCTGCTGTAAGGCTTGTTGAATTTTTATAAGTTTTTTTCCCTATAAATTAAAAGTCATTATATTCAATGAGTAGGTTAAACCCAAAAATAGCATACAACATCATGTTAATGTTAATTATTATTAAAGTAAAATCCAGTTTACTTAATAATAATTACTAAACCTTCCATGTTATATGAGTTTTTGATTATCTGAGGTTGCCTCAGTCCACAGTACCTTGGATAATTGGAATTCTATTTGTATATTATTCCTATAAAAGATAGAGGGGGGTTGCCGACCCCACATAAGTCGTCACAGAGACGAAAAATGTGATGACGATGTTGAAATGAAATAACAGGATGTAATCGATATCGTTATTATTTCTTTTGTGGTAATAAATTATAAATAGTTTATTCAGGTGTCATTGTAAAGTCTAAGATTCGACACTTGAGCTGTTTGGAACTATCTGGAAGTTTTGTAAGACAACGTCTCCCTGGGAAAGGTGAGGAAGAGGTTAGGTGGGTAAAAGAGCTAGGGCGACGAAAGTCGACGCTTTTGGTTCTGTGTCTCGACTTTGTTTAGTTCCTTATCTCTAGCTCTGTGTCCATCCTCCCTTCTAGTTAAGTATAAATTCGTATTATCATCCAAATCACCAATTGGAATAACCCCTTTGATACTAGGAGAAGTCTTCAGGGGAAGTTCATTGGTACGTAACCTTCATCTATCGACCTATTTGCTGTGTTCCTTTCGTCATTGTCATCAATTTGGACTAAAGACTGTTATAAAATAGACTAAAGACTGTCTGTGAAAATTTTATCAAGTTCGTCTTCGAGGATCGTCTGGATCGAAGATTTGTGATTATACAAGGTATCTATCTCATGTTGTCGGGCTATCAATGTAAATAGAAATCTCTCTCTTGTGTGTTTTTACATATAACAATAAAGAAGCTGTTGAATTTAATTTCAATGTTATTCTCTGTCTCGATTTTTCGAGTTGTATTGCCTCGTTCGTCATCCTTATCCACGCATTGACGTAGACCGCTTCTAGGCCTTAAGCCTGTTGTTTCCGCATTTCCATTTCCGCCCGGAATTCCACAGATAACTTTTTAAATATGTTGCAAAATATTGATATATTATCTATATTACAGAATTTACTTCTCTGATTTAGATGAATTATAATCAGGGTTGCTGAGTCGGAGACAGGGAGTCGAGGTTTTTTGATGGAGTTGGAGTCGGAATTTTAAACTGTCAAGAGTCGGAGTCAAACCTTACAAATTTTAGGGAGTTGGGGTCGGATTTTCTTAAAAGATGGAGTTTAATTTGGATCATTTGCCATCTGACTCTGCACCCTGATTATAATATGGTATGTGGCATGGTATATTTTTCTTTTGGGAAAAATTTCTTGATAATTTTGTTTATTTCTTTATCAGTTTATTTATTAATTTTTTTTAACATTTCCTTACCAACAGAATGAGTAATAAAATCTTATAAAAATAAATATTTAGATAATGTTCTATAAATGTATAATTTTAAAAATTTCTCTTAATATTTATCTAGAAAAAACTTTAAATTTCACAAGAATGAATATTCTAGCAATTATTGTAGAATGATTTTAAATCTACAGTAATAAAATCTTATAAAAATAAATATTTAGATAATGTTCTATAAATGTATAATTTTAGAAATTTCTCTTAATATTTATCTAGAAAAAATTTTAAATTTCACAAGAATGAATATTCTAGGAATTATTGTAGAATGATTTTAAATCTTCATGTATTATTTTATCAAATCAAAATGCCTAAATTTAGAAACATTTACATATTCCAGAAATTATGATTTTAAATTACAGGTTGACTATAATCTGACAATCAATATTCCAGTTCCATCAGTTTTTTGGCATGAATGTCGGAGCACATTTTAAAATTTATCGCGTTGATGCACCATTGTTTTCTGGAGGCACCGTTTATGTTTTGATAGCGTTGTACTCCAGAATCATATGTTTGATCATGCTAGCAACCAGAGTTACCAGATTGGCTTTTTTGATACCAAATGAGCTCTTTTTGGTTTTTTTTTTAGACATAGTTGCCATTAGAATTTTTTAACATTTTGGCATTTTTTTGGCATTTTTGCCTTATTGGCATTATATCTTTCAACTTTTTTTTGAGGGTACAGTAATAAATTAAAATTCTTTAGAACTATCTCATTTAGTTGAATTAAAATTCTGAGAAACTATTTTATTTAGTTAATTAACATTCTGTAGAACTACAATCTTTTATTTAGTTATCGAACATTAAAATTTCATTTGCATTTCATTTAGTGTTTAATTTTATTTCTTTAAAGCACTGTACAAGTAGTTCTTTTCTGTTAAATATATATATCAAAAATTTGGAATTTTCGAAAATCTGGCAGTCCTCAGGTCCTGAGATTACTGGATTTTTGATTGTCAACCTGTAATAATAATTTTAACAATAATTTCTTTTATTTCATTTTATTTTATAACTTTTCAGATGGAAATTAAAAATTGTTCCTAAAAGACATTTGGGAATTCAGCGGCCACACAAGGTAACAATAATTATTTTCATTTTATTAAAGAAGGAAATGAACTTTATCTAATTTTATTTATGTAATTAAATATTTATATAAAATAATTAATTTTTATTTTTCTTTAAAAACTTTTTTTATCATCTCACTTATATTTATATATTTTTCTTAATTTAGGAAATATTTATGAACAATTATGCATCTGTTGGAGTTGATGCACTTGTTGCTTTAAATTTTCATAAAACAAGAGAATCCAAACTTTACTTTTATGGTAGTCGATTATTGAATAAGGTTAGTATATTTTGTAATAATTTATGTTTAATATAAGAAATTAATATAGTACAGGCACTCCTTGAGTTACAAACATTCTACATATAGTCCTTGACTTTGCAAAGTTCCTGATTTTACTAACAGAATGTGAAACTAACAGTACAGAAAACTTTGCACTCAATATTTGCTAAATGCGAGCTGGACTTCTGCTTTGAAAACTGAATAAGAAAAGTTAACATTTGCAATTCTGAATGTAAGCAAAACATTAGCAGTAAACAACAAACAAAAGTTAGTTAACTTAATTCTTCAAAGAAATACAAAATTGGAAATTAAATAATATAAAATTTTTAATTTAACTATATATTTAATACAATTAAATTCAAACAAGAAATTTCTTATTAATCAATTTTTCTATTGATTAATAAGAAATTTATTAATCAATAGAAAAATTTTACAAGTGCTTTATTCAAGCAAAACTAAATTTAACAAATTAAATTAGCAGTCACTTATTTAATCTATCAAAATAAAAGTTATCTCCAAAAAAATAATATTCAATGCCAAAATCTTAACTCTATTTAAAGCAAAATATATCCATACCAATATAAAAGTAGATTCTTCTGGTTGATGTAAAGAACATCTTTTATGTATTACAAACTGTAATGGTTTGAATTGAAAACCCTATTGTAAATCAAGGACAATCTGTATTTTCTTGAATTTATCCATACAAAATTATGTTAACTTGAAAATGAATTTATAATGAATAATATTTTATCTTTCATAATTAATAATATACAGTAGGTCTGATTTATGCAGTTTCAGAGATATACAGATGCATAACTCTCTTTATTTTTGTTGAATTATTTCTATAAAATGTGAATGAAAATTTCATTAAGCAATTTACTTTTAGAAATATTACTTATGGCCTTAAATTTTCTTATTTATGTTTAAAGTATGTTCATAAATTTCATTTGATCATTTTGTTTCTTAGTTGTATATCGAATTTAATCATTGTTAAACTTATGTGGCTTTCAGTTTATGCAGAAAATTTGTGGATAAATTAACTGTCTAAGTTGGAGAATTTGAAAGTCTGAATTGGTAGTGTAAGTATCTTTAAATCAAATAAAACACACAATAAATAAATATAATAGGAAATAAGTAGATATAAAGGAAAAGTTTGGATTTGATTCTTTACAATCTAATTTTAAATATAAAAATCACATATAAGAAATATTACAGCTAAGCAAACATTAAGCTCTCTTTTTTCAAAAATAATTGACTTGTAAATAAATTATTCTGAAAGAATTGTGTATTTTATTATTATTATTATTTTACAGTACATCAATGTGGGCACGGCGTAATTCCGGGTCAAAGTGCTATGTCGGACACGAGTCAAGACATTAGATAATTTTAAAATTTTTAAAGCATAATATCTAAAAATTTCGAAGAATAATGTATAAAGCATTATGATCTTGTTCTGACATTTTTCATCAATGATTTTAAATTCATATGCGCTTTTTTGTTCTGACAGAGCATTTTTAATCCTACCTCTCTCGCTTTTTCCAGATTTTTACATAGATAAATTTTGATATTAAAAGAGACTACTCTATATGAATTCATCATACACTATTTTATATGATACGATATATGAAATATTATATACAGTTTATAGAATATTTCATATAATCATATATATGCATACATACGGAATTAAATTAAAGCTGGATCTAATCAAAACTATGTACAAAAGTTGATAATATATTCAAACTCATATACTAAATATAGTTATATATTTAAATATATAAATATATATTATGTATATTATATTATATATAATATATCTTTCTGTGAAAGCTTATTTATATATGTTATATATAAATAAGTTTTCATAAAAAAGTATGAAAGAAGTTGATATGAAAAATGATAGAAGTTGCAGGCCTGTATGGTTTTTCATATTTCTTTTGTGGTGCTAACTTTATAAGTAAATTTTTCGGCCGCAATGATCCAGAGAAATTGAAATTTTAAAGTTAGCATCCTCGGAGATCTTGCTTTAAACACACTTATCAAACTTGGACTAATCGAATTTCATGCGATTAAATTGTCATCGCATAGTCTACGTCTATATTAAAATAGTTAATAATATAGCGAATGCAATTATCTCCCTCGGCGTACTACAATCTGATAATTTACATTTTCAAATATCAAAAAGAAAGGGGTTGTCTAAATACTACTTTTTCTTTTTTTTTTTGATATTACTGATATCATATATATATATATATATTAAAAAGTTCTTATCTCATCATGTTATATGCCTGCTATAGATCTGTAATTGTAAACAATGATAGGTTACTGTCATTATCATATGTATATGCATACATACGAATTCATACATACGCCTAATACGTATACCTTTTTTGTTTTAACAGGCCCTGTTTCATCGTAATTAAAAGCGTGATAGTAGAATAAAGGTGTCGTGCTGGACAATATTGAGTATCGAGTCACTATACGGTTCTTCAAGGAAAAACTGCACAAACAATCCACGAAGTGATGTCAGCTGTGTATGACGAGAAATATCCATCGTATGAAACTGTGAAACGTTGGAAACTGGAATTCAAATGTGATCGCACCAGCCTACATGATGATGATCCAAGAGATGGCAGTTGAATAAGGTCGTGTTATCTGTGTTTTGGGATAGCAATGTCTTATTGACAGATTAATTACAAATAGTCGACAATTACAAGGACATACTACAGGAACTTGCTACAAGAATTACGGGATAATATTAAGGAAAAAGGACATGGTTACCTGTCAAAAGATATGTCGCTGCTAGCTGACAATGCATCTGCACAACGGGCTGCAGAAACAGTCACTTTTCCGCGTAAATATGGCGATGAAACTTTGATATGAATGTTGGAGGACCAAATTTCAGATCTCTCGCACATCCGCGTCATGATAAGGGTAAAAACTTTTTGGTCTTTCCTCATAGCTCGTAATAAGGGCATTTAAGCAAATTTTCACGAATTATTTTAGCTAAAATAATGCATTTTATAAAATTGTAGAATATTATAATCGAATTAAAATATTGCTTTCATCATCTTATCGCATATACAGTAAATACCGCTAAGTTATATTCCTCTAACATTTAAATATCTTTCAAACGTTTAAATATCGCCACTCCTACTTAGGACACCATCGCAAATTTTCCTGTCAGATCGAACATTCAAGGAGTATTCAAAAAAGTGTTTTCTTAATATTCTATACCCAATAAATGCTGAACCACGAGCGTTTAAATAAAGCCGTAGGAGAAATCATACAAATGAATGCAAATTTCTATAAAAATTTTGCAGCTAATAATATAAATAAAAAGTGCAATATAGAGTTTTTAGTTACCCTTTCATATAATAGAAACTGCTTGCAAATCAGACTATTAGAACTTTGGTTACTTGTGTCGAATATTTTTTCACTGTTTTTGGTTGTGACGCTAACTGTACACGGTGTGTATATTTCAAATCCCTCATGGGTCGAACGAAGACAAAATTTTAAATATAACCTTCCTAAAGCATAATCTTCCATTTAATAGAAACTCTATCCAATTTGGTTCAGTCAATTTGGAGATCTCAAAAAATTATAGCTATTTCTCGATCGTATTTAATGTATATGTTACCGGCAAAGTATAAAAAGCAGGCATAGTATAGAATGTCTAGGCAGTATATAGAATGCTTGGCGTTTTTAGGCAAAGTATGAAACGATTATTATTATATATACTTTTCGTGGGCATTGTATATAATACCTAGGCACTATATAGAATGACAAGTGCTATTTAGGCAAAGTATAAAATACTCCCGCTCACTGCTGCATATCTGTTGGTATAGTCCATGAAGAATATTATAACACCGAAAAACTGATGGATTTCATTTATTTGTAGCTGTGGTATACAGAAACGCAAAGTAGTGAGAAAAAAATCGACATTTTAAAAAAAAATGACATATCTTAGGTACTACCTGGGAAATATTTTTTTTGTATTTTATTTTGAGCGCCCAATAGCTGTACTATGGGGTGTTTCAGGCTTATCCATTCTTTCTGGGACACCCTGTATATTTCTCGTGATTAGTATAAAAAAGATACATGTGTGTGAATGTTTATTATAGAAGCCATCCAACATTTTAAGATAATTCATCATGCTAGCTTTTCATGTTTATTTATATACAGTAATGAACGTGTGCAAATACTTTTTGCCTACTGTATATATCAATCATTGTGACATTGCCATTAAAACTGCAGTTTTGCACTTTATATTAAATGATAATTTTTTAGATATTTTTGCGTCAAAATTTTCTTTATGAAGTAAAAATTACACAAATCAGATTTGCACAAGTCAGAGAGTTCCTATATCTCTCTTAATATGTGTTTTAATGCAGTGTTTATAAAAAGCCATACGTATTTATTTTTTAATAATTTTAATCATAAAATATTATGATAAGTTATTATGATTATATTTTCATTTGATAATCTTAAATTATTAAAAAAAATTAGTCACATTATCAAGATTTTCTGTAAACAATGTTAGAAGAAATGGCATTAATAGAGAGATAGCCTAATGTATGTAAGAATGTTGGAAACATCTATTTTCTTTAGAGCTTTGTAGATTATTTATAAGAAAGAGAATAATGAAAAGCAGTCAGAAAAGATTGAAGAAAGAAATGAGTGATGTCTACAACATTCTATTTATAAAAAGGATGAAGGAGTAGACAACAACTACATAATTAGTCTTTTTGTGATATATAAATCAGAATCAAACAACATAAGAAAGATATTTGATATAAGAAAAAAGGGACACCATAACTTAAGTAACTTATATTACAGAAACTGGATTTCATCAGAACAGAGGGAAAAAAATTGCTCCATTAACAACTAAATAGAAGTATTAATAATATTTCTCAGAGTGGACCATTAACTTTGGAGGCTCTGGGCTAACACTGTTTGGGGACCTACTAAATTATCCCAAATTAATCTAATAGTGAGAGCTATGCTAAACTAACATGCTTTAGAGGAGTTAGATTTGCACTCCTATTCCAACATTGCCATATTATTTGCATAACTGACAATAACAAAATATATTTTAATTTTATTGATTACCGACAGAGTCATATTTACTATTTACTGTCATTTAAAACATTGATATTTGATATTTTAATCAAATCCAATAGTGTGGCAAACCAATGATTTAAACTTTATCTAGGTACAAAAATATTTTGTATAATTTATTTTTTCTTAAATTTTTAATTTAAATTGTTTTTTATTTTTATTTTTTTGACTGCAAAGGGGGCCCTAAGCTGCAGCCCATAAAGACTATGCCTAAATCTGCCCCTGGTATTTCTATATTTGCCATTATTTGCATTTATAATGATAAACAAACTCATTTAATAGGACCAAAATAATGAAAACTTATCTTTAACAATATTTTCAAACAAAGTCCCTCTTCAGTTACAAAGAACAATCAAAAAAGAATAGAACATCAGGCTTAATTTTAAAACAAAAAATTAAATGGTATTGTATAATGATTGTAGAATGAAAATTTTTGATCCTATTAAGCAAGTTTATTTATCATTCTTCATTTCTGGACCTAATTTAAGTTTTGTATTTTATGACAACACTGGATGAGGAAATTTAGTCATAAATACATTAAGAGTGAATTACAGATCAAATTTTTTGAACAATGTATTATTAATGACATTTTCTATAAACTTCCTAACTTTTCATTCTGTAATCAATAAGCAATATCATGTAATATTTTTTAAATTAAGCCTGAATGTTCTATTCTTTTTGGTTGTTCTTGGTAACTGAAGAGGGACTGTGTCCAAAAGTACTATTAAAGATAAGTTTTCATTATTTTATTCCATTGAGTTTGTTTATAATTCTTCATTTCTGAACCTATATTATGTTTGTATCTGTCTTTAAAATTAAACAATCAGTAAAAAAGCTCTTAAATACAAAAAATATTTTATAAAAAACATCGTTAACGTTTTCGGTTTTACACCATCGTCAGGCAACATACAAATTATAACGAAATTCCAAATTTTGGAAAAATATTTTATTTTGTGAAATGTTTTTGGATTAAATAATAAATACATAGAACTATTTAGACGGATAAATTTTAAAGATTTTTTTAATCCTGAAATGTTTTTGGCTTTTTACAAAGCCCTCTTCAGCAGCACAAGCTAATACATTATTAAGAGAAGCAAACTATATATATAGTTGAATAGGAAGATGATAATTTTGAACTAACATAATTTTCTTCAGTACTTAAATTAACATTATTGCAAGATACCAGATATACACCCATTTTTTGTAGTTCATTAACTTATCCTTGTCATTCCGTAGCATTTTGAAGACAACATTATAATTAATAGAATTGCATTCGTTCTAAACCGCGACTTTGCAATTCAGAGTCAGGGTTTGTCCAACGTTTCATCAATTCTATATTGTCCGACCTTCACTTCGTGGTACCATATTTTGACCACATCCTGATTGCTTCCGGAACCGAAACGGAATATCTTCAACACCTGAAAGAAGTTTTTATACGCCTGCGAGATAACGACTTAACTCTTAATCCATCTAAATGTTTGTTGAGCCAATCAACAGTCAAGTTCCTGGGTTGCTACATCACTGAAGATGGCATCAAACCTCTACTCGAGAGAGTATCAGCACTTACATCATTCCCTCGCACAGAAACTCTCTCCGACCTCCTCCGTTTTCTTGCTACCGTCTATTTTTATCGCCGTTTCCAACCGAACATTGCCCCCTGCGGGTGGGGGTTAGAATACACCCGCCGTCTTACCCGCAGTCACTGTGCTCTTACGATCAAGCAGATTTTAATTGAATGTTCTTACTTTAGTGCCGAGCGTTTACGGCACTTAACAAAATATGTATATATTTTGTTTTGCCTATTGATTTTCTGTTTAAAATGTTTTCGTTGGCCGTTTACACCATTTTTCTGTTATGTTTTAGTTAGTTTTATTTTTAATCTTAGTTTAGTTTTTGTTTTGTTTGTTGCCTTGCTTGTTGTTTTTAATCTTAAGTGCATATTTATTTTTGTTTAATTTTTTTTTAATTCTGTATCTGGCGCAGTTTGGCCCATTAGGCCCTTGTGCCATTGATATGAACCCAATAAACCTAACCTAAGCTCAACGTCAGCATCCTGAAACCTTCAAGTAGTCCCTAGACTTCACTCCTACACATGGCACGGAAGGCCAGTGAACAATGGAGACCATGTGGCGATTATAGGAAGCTAAACTCCATCACGGTACCAGACCCTGTGCGTACATCGCAGACTGCACACAAATGCTCCATGGAGCTAGAATATTCTCCATACTAGACTTAGAGTGTGCCTACCACCAAATCCCATTGTACCCACTTTCCGTACATCGCAGACTGCACACAAATGCTCCATGGAGCTAGAATATTCTCCACACTAGATTTAGAGTGTGCCTACTACCAAATCCCATTGTACCCACCAGACCGATCAAAGACTGCCATCACTACACCCTTTGGCCTATTTGAATTCATCTCCGTGCCATTTGGATTTCGGAACGCAAGTTAAACTTTCCAACGTTTCATCAATTCTATATTGTCCGACCTTCACTTCGTGGTACCATATTTTGACCACATCCTGATTGCTTCCGGAACCGAAACGGAATATCTTCAACACCTGAAAGAAGTTTTTATACGCCTGCGAGATAACGACTTAACTCTTAATCCATCTAAATGTTTGTTGAGCCAATCAACAGTCAAGTTCCTGGGTTGCTACATCACTGAAGATGGCATCAAACCTCTACTCGAGAGAGTATCAGCACTTACATCATTCCCTCGCACAGAAACTCTCTCCGACCTCCTCCGTTTTCTTGCTACCGTCTATTTTTATCGCCGTTTCCTACCGAACATTGCCCCCTGCGGGTGGGGATTAGAATACACCCGCCGTCTGACCCGCGTGTCCTAAGAGACGACTAAAGGGTCCCCAATCTTAAGGTGTGAGCTACCGTGCCGAGAAGATGAATGGCGAAGGGAAAGAAATATTGAACGGTGCATGTCCAGAGCTCGATCGACTCTTGGGCAGATGGGGAAACTTCCGGGACCTTGTGTGGGTACAGGCGGGCCATGCCCACATCGACATTTTTCACCTGCCAGTCCAAAACCTCTCATGGATGAAAACTTAAATAAAACTAAAATCAAAAACACAAAAAGTCACCTCTATCGAAGAGAGCCCGCACTGATGCCAAAGTAGCGGGTATTAGTATCACACCATCTGGTGATAAACCCAACACTTGTTTTATAATCGCTCATTCTGAGACCGATGTGCCGCTGGGGAAACTGTCCCCTTTCTTTATAGAAAAAGCCGTTCATGCATTTCTTCTGATGTCCAACACATTATGAAGCTCCGATCAGGAGTTTTTATTAGAAGTTCACCACAACAAAGCTGTGTGTTCTTACAATCTAAAACTTTAGCATATAAACCAGTGTCCTTTTACCTGCATAAAACCTCAATACATCAAGAGAGGTAATTAGTGAGCCAGATCTGATCGTTACTGACGAGGAATTATTACAGGGATTTGTCTCTGCTGGTGTTACTACTGTCCGTCGCATTACAGTCCGTCGCGACAGCAAGCAAATCCCTACAAGAAACATCATTCTGACTGGATGTACATTCCGAAATCAGTCTGTAAGTTCACCACAACAAAGCTGTGTGTTCTTACAATCTAAAACTTTAGCATATAAACCAGTATCCTTTTACCTGCATAAAACCTCAATACATCAAGATAGGTAATTGGTGAGCCAGATCTGATCGTTACTGACGAGGAATTATTACAGAGATTTGTTTCTGCTGGTGTTACTACTGTCCGTCGCATTACAATCCATCGCGACAGCAAGCAAATCCCTACAAGAAACATCATTCTGACAGGCTGTACATTCCGAATCCTTTGAGATGTTTTAACTGTCAACGGTACGGACATGGAGCAAAAACTTGCCGTGGTAAAGCCGCCTGTCCTAAATGTGGAAAGGACAACCACGGTGATGAGAATTGTAATATTGGACTATATTGCGTCAATTGTGGTGTAAATCATCCGGCATACTCTCGATCCTGCCCCATTTGGAAGGTCGAGAAAGACATTCAATCAATTCGAGTTACTCAGAACATCTCCTATGCCGAGGCTCGCAAGCAAGTCTCCCCATATCATCTGTCGAAGACCTCTGCAGTTGCAGTGAAGACCAAAAACACCACCTCCATTAGTGTTCAAACTGAGATCTCCTGCCCACCTACTGAAACATTTGCAGAATGGATGAGAAAGATCTGCCATTGGTGTTCAAACTGAGATCTCCTGCCCACCTACTGAATCATTTGCAGAATGGATGAGTAAGATCTGTACTCTTTCTCAGACACCGAAAACATCATCATCTACAACCACAGTTATTTCAGTAGCAACTACTCCTCAACATACCGCATCAAAAAACAATAATTGCAAGCAACAATGAAAGAAACGGCTGTAAATGGAGAAGACAATAGCAAGAGACACCAGCCAGCAGCGATCAGAAGGTATCTGCCGACGACAACTCCGAACAGATGGAAAAACCACAGTTATTTCAGTAGCAACTACTCCTCAACATACCGCATTAAAAAACAATAATTGCAAGCAACAATGAAAGAAACGGCTGTAAATCGAGAAGACAATAGCAAGAGACACCAGCCTGCAGCGATCAGAAGGTATCTGCCGACGACAACTCCGAACAGATGGAAGTGGGGAATACCGCCTCACTACCAAAACATAAATTAACATAGAATAAAAAAGGGATTTCATTGATGTTAAATACAAAATTCCATTGATGTTAAATAAAATAATTCAATGGAATTGTCGTGGTCTTTACCACAATCTTGCTGATGTTAGGTCCCTAATCTCTTGTTAAATACAATAATTCAATGGAATTGTCGTGGTCTTTACCACAATCTTGCTGATGTTAGATCCCTAATCTCTTCGTCGGCCGGATGGCCGCGTGATAAAGCTTTGGCTTACCACCCTGGAGGATCCGGGTTCAAATCTGGGTCCCACACCTCCAATTTTTCAGGAGGGTCCGGGCCCGGCCTGTTGAACCCCATCCTTCAACATCTGGTTGACCCCATCATGGGTGCTGGCCAGCCTGTGATGGGAGCTATAAATGGCCGCTGCCAGATACAGAATATCCCATGAGGATATGGCGGCGTAATAAAACTAACCTAACCCTAATCTCTTCGTACAGTCCTGCTTGTGTCGCTCTCCAGGAAACACATCTTAAACCTGGAGATGCACTTTCCATGAAAAACTATAGCATCCTCCGTAAAGACCATATCAGTCACCATCGTGGCAGTGGTGGGGTTGCAATTCTACTAGCCCACACATCTTAAACCTGGAGATGCACTTTCCATGAAAAACTATAGCATCCTCCGTAAAGACAATATCAGTCACCATCGTGCCAGTGGTGGGGTTGCAATTCTACTAGCAAACCATATTCCATCTTTGGCAGTTAGATTGCAATCAGAACTCCAGGCGATTGCTGTTCGTCTTTCGGTTGGATTTTGCTTCACGTTATATTCAGTCTACCTACCCCGGACGAAAAGGTAGACCGAACCCGGGTCCTCCAGAGTGGAAAGCCGAAGCGTTTCCACGCGGCCAATCCGGCCTCACGTTATGTTCAGTCTACCTACCCCGGACGAAAGGGTAGACGATGCGGACCTAAAGTTATTAATTGATCAGCTGCCCACTCCGTATTTTCTGTTAGGCGATTTCAACGGACACCACCACATATGGGGATGTGATGATATTAATTATCGTGGTAGAACCGTTGAATAAGTCCTATCTGATTATTATTTCGCCCTTTTGAATACCGGAGCTCATGCGTATTTTCATGCACCTAGCTGGGCGTTCACTGCCATCAAAAATTATTAATTGATCAGCTGCCCACTCCGTATCTTCTATTAGGCGATTTCAACGGACACCTCCACATATGGGGATGTGATGATTTTAATTATCGTGGTAGAACCGTTGAATAAGTCCTATCTGATTATCATTTCGCCCTTTTGAATACTGGAGCTCATGTGTATTTTCATGCACCTAGCTGGGCGTTCACTGCCATCAGTCTCTCCATTTGCTCACCCGATCTCCTCCTAAAGTGGAGTTGGCACGTTGTCGACGATCTCTATGAGATTGACCACTTTCCCATCTTTTTAACACCTTTGGGACCAGGGAGTTGTCATCTATCCCGCCCAACAAGATTGAAGATTGAATCTGCAGACTGGAAGCTTTTTACCAGCCTTGCTTCAATAACTGCGACATGGTTGAGATCCCAGATATCGATGATGCAGTTAAAACTGTTACACTGTGCATCATAGAGGCAGCTGAAGAATCTATTTGTAAAACAAGATTTCGCAAACATCATAGACCTTGGTGGAACCACGACTGTGAGGTGGCCCACAAAAAAACAAAAGAAGGCGTGGAGTATTTTCCGCCGATATCCCACTCAAAGAAATATTGCCTTCAAACATGCAAAGGCCAACTTTCGAGAGATCCGACGTCAGAGCCAAAGGGATTCTTGGAGGAGGTACGTTTCTACTATCATGTCCTCTACTAGTTCCAAGGTGATATGGAACAAAATCCGCAAGGTCAACGGGACAGCTATATTACAACAAATTTCCATGCTCGAACATAACGGAGTAATTGTCAGCGACTATTAGGGTATTGCTAATGTGCTCGCATACACATTCTCTTCTGTTTCTAGCAGTAACAATTACCCTGATTCTTTTCTATCTATAAAGTCGCGTGTTGAAAATGCTCCCTTGAACTTCAGGC
Organism: Olivierus martensii; assembly: GCA_000484575.1. NCBI lineage: Eukaryota > Metazoa > Arthropoda > Arachnida > Scorpiones > Buthidae > Olivierus > Olivierus martensii. The sequence continues at coordinate 33,705 of AYEL01089277.1, read as the reverse complement.
CCTCTACACCTGAAGAGTACAATAGCCCTTTACAATGGTCGAGCTCAACACGTCTTTGAACCGTTCTGGTAATACTGCTGTAGGTCCGGACTCCGTCCACTACAGCATGTTGAAACATCTTTCTCCAGATTCTCTTTCTAACGTCCTGTTCCTCTTTAATCGAATTTGGGCAGAGCATGTGTTCCCATCATCCTGGACTAGAGCTATTATTATTCCTTTCCCCAAACCAGGGAAAGATCCCAAGAATCCTTCTCATTATAGACCAATCGCTTTGACTAGTTGCCTTTGCAAAGTACTCGAACGTATGGTGAACTACCGCTTAGTCTATTATTTAGAAAAATTTGGCCACCTTTCACGTACCAGAGCGGATTTCGTTCTTCCCGGAGCACAACAGACAATTTGATATTCCTTGAGACATCTATTCGTGAAGCCTTCGTGAGACGCGAACATCTGGTATCCATCTTTTTTTGACATTGAGAAGGCTTACGATCGGGCCTTGTGTTTCGGCATTCTCCGTGACCTTCACCACTGTGGTTTGCGTGGGAACCTACCGATTTTCATCAGAAACTTTTTGCATCGTCGTTCCTTTCAGGTCCGAATCTGTTCTATTTTATCCACTCCCCATATACAGGAGGAAGGTGTACCTCAAGGTTCTATTTTAAGTGTCACATTGTTTGTTTTAAAAATTAATGGTATCACAGCTTTCTTACCCCCCTGTTGTGAAGAGCTCCTTATTTGTTGACGACTTCCAAATCTCCTGCCAGTCTACAAGCATTCCAGCAAATCTGCCAGTCTGTCGAGAGACAGCTACAGACAGCTTTAAACCCGGATCGGTAAATGGACTTCTGAGAATTGGTTTTCATTTTCGCCTCACAAAATATCCTATGTTCACTTCTGTCGGCGAAGTGGCCTCCATCCAGATCTGGAGGTCTTCCTGAGTGGCATTCCCATTTCCATTGTAAATGAAGCCAAATTTCTAGGTATCATCTTCGACCGAAAGCTCACTTTCCGTCCCCATATCCTCCATCTGAAAGGAAAGTGTACTAGAGCATTGAACATCCTGAAAACCATCTCTTATCTGTCCTGGGGCGCAGATCGATGTTCAATGATTTGAATCTATCGGTCGCTGATCCGATCTAAGCTGTACTATGGATCTGTCATTTACGTTTCAGCGAGAGAGTACACTCTGCGGATGTTGGTGCTTCTTTTTACTATTTTAAAGATAAAGAAATTTACTCTTATTAGTTTCGATTTTTTTTCATATTTTCGCCCCCTTTCCAATCAGGGAGATTACTAAGGGAGCTGGGCCAGTTCCAACTACGAGCTGCACCCACATCCGTGGAGGGGGGTCGAATGGTGAAGGACGGGGATCACCAGGCCGGGCCCGGATCCTATGATAAATATTTTCAAGGGGTGGGACCCGAGACTCGAACCCGGGTCCTTTAAAGTGGAAAGCCGAAGCGTTTCCACGCGTCTAATCCGGCCGACACTCTGCGGATGTTAGACCCCATTCACCATCAGCCACTTCGTTTGTGCACCGGGGCGTTTCGCACATCACCAATCCAGAATCTGTATGTAGAAGGATTTGAACCTCCACTTTCCATCAGGAGGAAACAGCTGTCTCTATTACTACACTAAATTGAAGTCTCTGTCCAATAATCCTGCATGGCACAGTGTTTTCGATCCCATATTTCCTACTTTCTTTGCTGCTCGATCTTCTTGCATTCCATCCTTTGGTCTGCGCATGCAAGAATTACTGAATGAAGTCGGTATTGATGTATCCGCCATATGTAAATCTGAATACTTCTCGTCGGCCGGATGGCCGCGTGGTAAAGCTTTGGCTTACCACCCTGGAGGATCCGGGTTCAAATCTGGGTCCCACACCTCCAGTTTTTCAGGAGGGGTCCGGGCCCGGCCCCGTTGAACCCCATCCTTCAACCATCTGGTTGACCCCATCATGGGTTGAAACGAGCCAGCCTGTGATGGGTTCTATAAATGGCCGCCGCCAGATGTAGAATATTCCATAAGGATATGGCGGCTTATTCTAACTAACCTAACCTGAACACTTCTCGTCGGCCGGATGGCCGCGTGGTAAAGCTTTGGCTTACCACCCTGGAGGATCCGGGTTCAAATCCGGGTCCCACACCTCCAGTTTTTCAGGAGGGGTCCGGGCCCGGCCCGTTGAACCCCATCCTTCAACCATCCGGTTGACCCCATCACGGGTGTTGGCCAGCCTGTGATGGGCTCTACAAGTGGCCGCCGCCAGATACAGTATATCCCATGAGGATATGGCGGCGTAATCTAATTAACCTAACCTAACCTAACCTGAACACTTCTCCATTGCATCTTTGGACGTCTCCCGCATAGCGGCGGATTTTAGCCTTCATTCACATCCTAAGGATTCTACGCCAGACTAGATACAGTATATCCCATGAGGATATGGCGGCGTAATCTAATTAACCTAACCTAACCTGAACACTTCTCCATTGCATCTTGGGACGTCTCCCGCATAGCGGCGGATTTTAGCCTTCATTCACATCCTAATGATTCTACGCCAGACTGTGTTTTCTAACATCTCTTTGCAGAATTCCACCAACTGAACGCAGACTTTGTTTGTATTTTCAGGGATGATTCCAAATCCGATGGCCATGTGGGGTCCGCTTTTTCTGCAATGACGAAGTCCTATCTGAGCAGTTATCCCCGCTGGCGTCTGTGTTCATTGCAGAGATTTAAGCTGTCCATCTAGCATTGATACATATCAGGACAAATGGCCATCTTCGCAGTGTGATATATTTCGACTCATTGAGTACTTTGCAAGCACTTATCTCGTGGAAGCCATCCCCACATCCACTCGTTTCAACTGTTCGCAAGTTTCTTACTCCTTTGTCATCTCTGGGATATGTTATCAGATATTGCTGGGTTCCGGGACACGTTGGAATTAGAGGGAATGAACTGTCTGACGTTTGCTGCCAAGTCGGCCACTCTGAACAACTCCTATCCCTTGTCAGTCCCTTACATGGATTTAAAACCCGTTAAGCAGAAGCTGTTGCTCTTATGGCAGAATATGTGGATGAGCAAACTAATAATAAGCTTCACGAGATTAAATCGCTGATCGAGCAATGGGATTATAGCCACTGCAGGACCAGGAGAGCGGAAGTCATCCTTGTCAGATCCGAATCGGGCATAGCCGGCTCACTCAAAGGCATATTTTAATGGGCGAAGCCCAGCCTACTTGTGACCGGTGTCACTATGCTCTTACAGTCAAGCACATTTTAACTGAGTGTTCTTATTTTAGTGCCGAGTGTTTACGTCACTTTAATCAGTCTTCCTTTAATCTTACAGCCCTTATTGGCAAAGATTTTAATTCTTCTGGCCTTTTTATCGGAAATTTTTGTTTTACGTCATATTTAATTGTTATTTTATTTTATTGTTAGTTGTTTTATTTGTTATTTAACGGTTTACAGCATTATACTTATATTTTGTTTTGCCTATTTTTTGTCCCCCCCTTTGAAAATGTTATCATTGGCCGTTTACACCATTTTTTTCTGTTATTTTTTAGTTTTTAGTTGGTCTTAGTTTAGTTTTTGTTTTTGTTTGTTGCCTTGCTTGTTGCATATAATTTTGTTTAGTGCATATTTATTTATTTTATTTCCGTTTATTCCTGTGTCTGGCGCAGTTTGGCCCATTGGGCCCTTGTGCCATTAAACCCTAACAAACCAACCAACCAACCTACCGAACATTGCATATACGCAAGCTCCTCTCCATGATTTACTCAAAAATGCAGGAAAGAATGACCAACACCCGGTTCCCTGGACTGAATCTACGACCGCTGCTTTCAAAACCTGTCAACAAGCCCTCTTAACCTCTGCAACCCTGGCATTTCAACCTTCTGACTCTCAACTGTCACTCACTACTGATGCATTTAATATAGCTGCGGGTGCAGTTCTACACTGCCACATTGCCGAAGATACTAGACCCCTTGCCTTCTTCTCACAGAAACTGAATTTAAATTATCTATGAATTCAAGATTGCGGATGATCTAATGCATTTAATATAGCTGCGGGTGCAGTTCTACACTGCCACATTGCCGAAGATACTAGACCGCTTGCCTTCTTCTCACAGAAACTGAATTTAAATTATCTCTATGAATTCAAGATTGCGGATGATCTGACATCGCGGGCCGCAATTCTAGGGTTTGAGGGCCGCACTTTGGGAACCTCTGCTCAATACATAGGATGGCGAAAATATTTTACTCAGACTCAGAAATAACAGAAATACTCGACATATGTTCGTGAACTGTTGGCAATTTATAAAGCGATCAAATACTTCCGTCACCAACTCGAAGGCAGGAACTTTGTCATCTATACGGACCACCGCCCAATCACCTTTGCCTTTGTTAAATCTCAAGACAACGCCTCTCCTCGCCAATTGAGACATCTTGACTTCATATCCCAATTTTCTATAGACATTCGGTATATTGAAGGATTCTCTAACACTGTCGCAGACACTCTCTCCAGAATTCAAGAAATCTCTCTTCCCTCCTCGCTAAACTTTAATGATATTGCTACGCCCAGTCTAGCGATGTAGAATTACAAAACCTTATTACTTCAAAAACCACTTCACTTAATCTACAACCTCTGCAGTTGTCACTTTCGGTCAGTATTTAAGCTATGTTTAAACGATGCCTCTCTGCATGCAACGTTATATGCAGAATGACGCATGCCTTAATGTGCAACAGCCGCAAGAGGCATTAGCAAAGTTGTCGTTATTTCGTTTATGCAACGGAAACTAACAAGATGTAGGCGGAGTTAGCAACTAACGGTCCGCAATAGTTTTATGCAACCGGGCCAATACCGACACGAAAAGAGTTGTATGCTGCCGCTAAAGCTGCAGCTACTGTTATCATTTCAAACGACAGAAGAAAAAGAAGAAAAAATAAAATGTTTTGATTCGCAAATATTTCGATCGAAGCGCTAATAATATCAGTATTTTGAACCAAGTCAGGTCAGATTCAGCCTTTTCAAAAAATTTACTAAAATGACTTGACGATAAATTTAACTTCTTCAATAAATTGAAGTATTTTCTTCACACCTTAATCCATAAAGCAAAAAAAAATTTGCGAAAAAAGTTTTAAAATAATCAAAACAACAAGATATTGCAAGACTAGTTGCACGTGTAATCCCCGGTTAATGACGTCTTTTCTGACGTCACTATCAGTTGAGGGTGAGACGGAGTATAGTTGCACGTGTAATATAAAATGTTTTGATTCGCAAATATTTCGATCGAAGCGCTAATAATATCAGTATTTTGAACTAAGTCAGGTCAGATTCAGCCTTTTCAAAAAATTTACTAGAATGACTTGACGATAAATTTAACTTCTTCAATAAATTGAAGTATTTTCTTCACACCTTAATCCATAAAGCAAAAAAAAATTTGCGAAAAAAGTTTTAAAATAATCAAAACAACAAGATATTGCAAGACTAGTTGCACGTGTAATCCAACTAGGATGGGGGAACACATGCGCCTTCTTGCGCCTAGTATTACAACAGATTTTGAGGCATGCGCCTTTGCATGCCTTCTCGTGCGCCTAGTTGCATGAAAAGTTGCACCGTCTAAACGTAGCTTTACTGAGATGTAAACGGTGCTATCATCCGACCCTTCATTCCTAAGGAATTCCGCCATCAGGCTTTCCAGGAAATTCATTCTCTCTCGCACCTTGGTGTAAGAGCCACACGAAAGCTACTACTACTACGCTTTGTCTGGCCCTCCATTAGTAAGGACTTCGCAGAATGCTGTAAATATCTGTTTTTCATCGGTAAATATTGTCTTAGATTTAGTTTTTTTATAACGTAATACTGATGTCATATTCAACACCTTACTCTGATCATTTGTAATATTTTTTCAATCTAATGAGACGCACTGCTTTTAATTGGTTATATAAATATAACAAGTGCAATAGACAAACTGAATGCTGGGTGCCAAAGACAGTATTCTGTATGCTTTCATAGGAAGTGAGAAACAGAGTTTTTCTAAATTAACTTATTATTAAAGATTCATTTAAAGATAATCATGACTCGGAAAAGATTGGATGGATTATGAACTGAGCGGTTGTTGCCGAAGGAATTGGGTTTCGAAGAGATGACTGCGAAATTTGCAGCCACGAAGCTTGAAAAGTAAAACAAATCTGGTAACACTAGAAATTATTTCATAGTGTTTTGTATACTGAAGTTAATTTTATATTTTGTATTATATTAAGATCATCTCAGTTTATGGCAACTAGTTGCTTTCTCTGGATATTTCTGGAGATGAAATGCATATCAACGGATTCTCTCCTGCTTAGGAAGATTCAAAAGAAATAGTTCCTATCTTCATTGCCAGTTTCATGTTATTTAGAGAAGCTATAGAATACAGCTATCCGGCAAATTTAACACACACTCCTACGGTACCGCAAATTTAGTCTGCTACTTTACATATCCTTAAACATAATAAGCAGAATTTCTACTAATTCTCAACTTATTCTAAATTAAGAAACATAACTTCAATCTCCAAAACTAATAAATATCCTAATAAAAACTTTAAATATTTTTTGTCTCTATGTATGCATTCGCATAAACCATTCCTTAGCAGTAAGTTGTATATCTCATTCGTTTTAATATTCAATTATCCATCTTTGCAGTTCGTCCGGCTGGTGTTATCATCATATGATTATAACATTTCTGGTCTTTTGTGTTTATAAAAATTCCACCCACTCTTTCTTGAATAAAGTTCAGGAAACAAAATAAAGATAACTGTAAAATCAGGGCAAATTAAATAACAAAGAAAATTATGCTCAATATTGATGGGAATGTTGCCTGGGCTGCTCACACATCAGAATGAAAATAATTCTATAAATAGTGCCAGTTAATGATGCAAGAAAAACATAACTATTGATCGCAATAAAATCGCACAAATCGAAAGAAAAAAGGTATATGAGCATCCGTATATGAATGCTTTATAATATTAGTTACATCAGATAAGGATAACTTCTTAGCCTTTATTTTGTATTGATGCAATTCAGATTATTTGATATGGGATGCCGCGTGACATCACTGCAATCCGGAGCGGAGATAGAGAAGCGAAACGCAGATGGTCGCGAAGCGAACGGAAATTAATTAATGCGCTTGAGATCGAATAGAGAAGGGGGAAATAATACCCTGCGGTTCTCCTCGCGGATATTTCTTCGAATTAATCTTCGGTTTGGCGATTGTCTTGTGTAAGTACCAGACCAATTAATGGTTGGAAAAGATATATGTTATTTTTGTGGAATTCACGGATTTTGCCGCAGAAGGGCTAGTTAAAGAAAATATTTCTGTAGTAGTTTTGCTGTTAGGAAGTGAAAATCAAGTTTTTGAGCGAGGCATCTTCGGAATCACGGCCTTTAAATGCATAAAAATGGTATAAAATAAAAAATAAATGAAATAGATCCTATATTATACATCAATAATAAAATTAATCAGACAAGCGAAAAAGATAACATTCCCATTCCGATTTTAATTTTAGGCCTATATTTTAAACTATAAAATTTTAGATAAAATTTAACGCATACTTTTCACTATTTTTTGAACACTTACGCACGCTTTCAGGGAGGAGGATTGTTTCCACATCGGTCACAATAAAATAATTCGAAGTTTTATTTTCCATTTATCCTTGTTTAAGTATGATAACGATAATTCAAATAATCATGTCTAAATTAAATGGCAGTCATTTTCTATTCTAAACACCCTAATCAATAGATAGCGCGGAAAATTAAGATTTTTCACGTTACAAATTGACGCGCTTACTATTTTCTTCCTTTATCATGGAAAAGGAAACATTGCTGTTCACGTGAATTCTATCCATATAACCAGGAATGGTCGCTTTCAGCCTGATTTCAGTGAAGTCAAGTGTACGAAGTGCCAACATTTAGTTCCCTTTTTTAATGTCAGCAGAGCCAACACCATCTCTTGGCAGAGCGTGAATTAAAATTTTAATTCTCCAACTTTGTGTGGAGTTTATATATATATATATAATCGCAATGGATTTAATAAAAAAAATGATGGTATTAAATCCGGAAAATATATTGCTGTTCACGTGAATTCTATCCATATAACCAGGAATGGTCGCTTTCAGCCTGATTTCTAGGTGCCAGTGAAGTCAAGTGTACGAAGTGCCAACATTTAGTTCCCTTTTTTAATGTCAGCAGAGCCAACACCATCTCTTGGCAGAGCGTGAATTAAAATTTTAATTCTCCAACTTTGTGTGGAGTTTATATATATATATATAATCGCAATGGATTTAATAAAAAAAATGATGGTATTAAATCCGGAAAATATTCAAACGGCGATGATTACTGAGTTTACGAATAAACGCGATTTAAATTCTTTAAACTTGTATGAAAGATGAGAAATGATGTTTTTGACACTATATAAAGTACCTCAAAGAACGATGCGAAATACCAGAAATTTATCAATTCAGTTTGAAAAAAATCTGCTAAAGTTAATAAGAGGATTTAGAATCAATCAGCGAAAAATAGTCAATAAGAGAAATAACGAAAGTTATAACATTAATATACTGTTGATAAATAGTTCCTGAGCACATCATATACATTAATAAAAACGTGGCTGGCTGAATGTGTGGATCTTTCGAAATATCATCTGATTCTCGCATTTCTGCGGCAGCCTAAAGTGTTTGTTGTTAATATAAAAATTAAATTTGTAGTTCCTCTAAAAAGACAAAATCTGCAGATGGCGCTGTAAATTAATAATGGCCGCTATCTAATGATTTTATTTCCTATACGGTTTCGGAGTTAGTGATATTCCAAGAATTTATACGATTAATTTACAAAATTTCCACTCATTTATATTAGCGAATAATGTCTGATTTAATTTTTTATTAATATTTCGTCCAGATTTTATTCGAACTTAAACTTGTCGGTAATTTTTTCGTTTTGGAGATTGTCGTATATCATTGTAATAATGAAGGTAATACAGTAAAGTAATATCTTAATTTCTAAAACCATCATTTTAATATAATTTCTGATAAAAAGTAAATCAAGTTTGTTTTATCCTTTACAGTAATAAAGATTTTAGTATAATTATGAAGAGGTTATTGATTCGACATTAAATTTCCAATCATTCGGATACCATAAAACAGTTCTGAAAAGAGTTTATATAAAAAGTTAAGCTGAAATATAACAAATCATTAGTTTTCTATTAAATGTTTGTCTAAAGACTCGGTACGCATAAATATGCTTCCACAGACGTAGCATAAGGTTCATAAGGCAAATCAACGGATGTAGCAAAGAATAAATTGTCCATAGTCTCAGCTAGGTGAATATTTGGAATTTTTCTTTGCATCACATTCCTACAGTCGTCGTATGCTCTGTTGGAGTTGAACCACCACTTAATAATTTTTCCTTCAGATGCTGTAAATAAATGCAAATCCATTTTACAATAATCCCATGTACAGTTATAAAGCGGAAAAAACACAACTTACTGCCAATATATAATGCGGGAAAACGTGGCGACCAACAGAAACATGTCGGTAATTCGTTAACCGAAGATGGGGAATAAGTATTTAATTCTATGTTCAAGTTTCGCAAGTCATAAACGCAAACCTGTAAAAAAATATATCTGTCATCACCAATTTCACGTGGAATGTTAAAAATAATAATCATTCGCAACTTACTTTATTTTTCATTCTGAATGCAACGTGTTCGCTATGGGTTGAAAATTCAATGCCTAATATATCATTTGTAAATCTGTAATCGTTTATGACTCTAAATTCTTCATTGAGAATTTGTACTTGATTAAATTTATGTGCTGTAATAACACATTTTTTCATATCTCTTGTTCCAAAACGAGCCCCGCAACTCGGTGCCGGCAAATGTAAAAATGACCATTGATTACTTACTAACATTCTACCGTCAGGTCTATAATACTGGAAAAATTTTAAAATTTTTATTCTGTTTTGTAGATTTATATTATTAAAAAGAAAGTTATTTATAAAATTATTTTTTGTTTCGCTAATATAACTCATTACAAACATATACCTCCAGATTCATTAATATAAGTTGCCCATCTTTTCTCGTTGCCAATGCGGTTTGCGGATAACAACGGTTCCAATCCATAAAAATTACTGGTTTACCACTCTAAGAATAAAAAAGTAGTTAATTCTTAAAAAAAATCAAACCATTTTCTTCTTCTTTTGTCGTTTTATTTAACTTACTGGTAATAAACTGCCTCTCAAACTTAGTTCATTGTTCCGGTATTCGTAAATACTCATTTCTTTCGTCGCAATCGCTAGTAATTGGGGATGGCCAGGAATCCATAGACACTGATTTACTTTATCGTGAAACTCTTCTTGGCACATTTCAACAAAGCTTTCTCCTAAATATTGTAGTACTTTCACCTGAAAGTAAATTCCCACTAATTATATATATTATTATTCTTAATTTTTTTCTTTTAACTTACTTCGTTCTTGCGCATATCTGTGCATCCGAACGAAATTCTTATGTCCGACTGATTATGGGAAGCAGAAGTTACTGCAGTGTTTATGTATTGCATGCTGTATCTCGCTGTTCTCCTTATGGAGAGATTTTCAATTACGATATGTCTAGGAACAGTAATCATTATAAAATACCTAAAAAAGTATTTTATAATGTTCTAATAATTATTTTATATTAAAGTTTTATGCGAGAAAGAATTAAGAATTTACATTACCTAAATGTATGGAAAAAGTACTCCTGTCAGTTATACAGATTCCACGTTGGGAAAATGTATTAAAATATTTCTAGATTTCGAATTTTCTCAAAGAATATCTTTCTCAAAAAACTTTAATTTAATATTTTAATATAAAAAGAAAATTTTCGGATTCCTGAAAATAATCGTAGAGAGTAGAAATTTTTCGTTCTACCATTCAATATACTTTAGTCTCCGCTTCAATGAATTTGCATATATTTTTATGGTTAAACATTAAATTGTGAATATGCTTCAAAGTTTATAAATTCTATCATGGGTTTATATTAGATTTAAATAGTTTTTGAATTATATTTTATTGTTTTAATATCGTGAGAATTTCTTGCAAATTAAGTAAACTATCTTTATATGTAAATTATGCGGAAAAACTTTTCATAATTAAAAAAAAATTAGAATTAAATGTTTGGGTACTGTTCAGCAATCCATTTTTTATTGTTTCAGTAATCTGAAAGAGTAATATACATTTTAGAAGATATAAAAGTGTTATTTTATGAAAATTTTTCATCTTTGTTATTATTAAAAATGATAATGGGTCTCATATTGATAGTTGTTTAATGATTATCAGTGTAACGTGGATTTATTTATGAATAAATATTTCTCAGTGTTTGCATCTATCTTATAGTGTCATAACTATAATGGAAGAATAAATGTATGGTCTGAAAAACAACATATTTACATTTTCTTTCATCATATAGTTTCTTTTTAAATATCCGGTCATCACAAAAGTAATGTCGTTTTAGCAGAAAGTTTTTAAAGGATATAAAAGATAAACCACTTGCTAATTTAATCCAGAATATTTTCTCCATTTGAATCAGTAACACTCTTGGAACTTGAGAAAGCTTTGTAAACTTATATCTAAACAAGTTTGAACTGTATGGTATAAAAAACGATATTATGTTTGGTCGGCAGGTATCTAAGAAATAATAAAAAAAGGAGACTAGGATGTTGGAAAATGTTTGATATGGCATAATAATATAAATCATCGATAATTATGCATCATTTCCGGGATGCAGTTTAACCTCGCTTAAACTTTAATTCAGATAATATCTTCATAAACATCCGGGATTTTATTATTTTATATTATTACCTAAGCTTATATGGTTCTGGTATCACGTGGTAGCAGTTCGATACCATTGAAACTGTACCACATGGATAACATAAAGCAATTATTTTAAATATATCTTTATAATGTCACTGGCTAGATTTAAAAAGAGTTATAACTTGAAAACAGTTCCATTTAGACTAAATATACAATTTACAGTTTATATTTTTATTTCAAGCAATTTACATATAACACACGTATTTCTAAAGTGACATAAGTCAAAAACTTGCATCATTTTTATGTTGGCACCATTTTATAACTTGGGAAGCAATCCTTCATCATCTTTTGAAAACCTTTTCCTAAAAAATGGTTTCAAAAGATTACAAATTTTGAAGAAATTATTAGTTATATAATGGTTTTTAGTTAAGCTGATTTCATAGTTTTTCCAATTTTCTCAAAACGTTCTTTTTTGACTTGTGTCACTTTAGAAATACGTAATTTAGATATTATCTAAATTCTCATATTTTTATAAGGAAAACTTATTCAAATATTTTCATCAATTTTTCAATATATATATTTTATTATATGTAAAATAATAGCAATAATCAGAAGTAAAAATTTATCAAAACGCAGGATAAATATAATACAGTTTGAATAATCCTTAATAGTAGCAGTTGCATTCAAGATAAAAAATTCGGTATATTATACTCAATCTTTTTCTATGTTCAAAGAATGATATTTATTTATTTAATTAATCGAATTTAGGTCGTTTTCGGTTTTCGAATTTTTTTTTTTTTTTGAATCTGAACTGTTAAATATATCGAAAATACAATCATTAATTATAATATATAATAAGCATTCCTAAAAAGGCATTGTTACTGTAGCAGAAACTCCGTCACCTGTCATCAACTACTTGTCATGAAATCGGAAAAATCAAAATGGCGTACCCAGTACCGGCTTTAAGCCGATTGGATTGATTTTACTCAATCAGGCTCTGCGCTTGAACGGACCCGTGTTGAGGCAAAATGAAATCATGAAAAGCTAATAAACGAAGAATAATAGTTTAGATTTACTATTATGGCTAGACTTTTATACCCGTTCCTTTGAACATCTGATTTTTGTAGATCCACAAATGTATATAAATTTTTCTTGGAAAAGTTCGTTATGAATGAATCGATTTTATCTTACATCTCTTGGAACATGTGGGAAAATTTTTCTACTTATGTGAACACTATTTTTGCAGATTCCGATGTATTCTTAACTTAATTTTCTGAAAAATTTTTGAATACTGAAATAAATCAACGGTTGCTGAAGCATTATTAGTTAGAATCATCGATGGTTAAAATTAAGGACTCGTTCTATATGTCAGTGTTGCCAGAAAATATGAAAAATAGTTTCACAGATTAAATAAAAAACAAAATGTTATTAGTTGATCTTGAATTTATGACATCGATGGTTAAAATTAAGGACTCGTTCTATATGTCAGTGTTGCCAGAAAATATGAAAAGTAGTTTCACAGATTAAATAAAAAATAAAATGTTATTAGTTGATCTTGAATTTATTATTGAAATAGATAAAACTCGCATTTTTACATGTAAATATAAGGTCAGAAGAGTCTTAGCCATAGGAAATGAGTTATAAGTGAAATTTGTAGAATAACAACTGAGTATTTTTTAAAATTGTATGGTATGGCAACAAGCGAATCATTAATTCGTTTTTTACCAGGAATGTTATCGAAGGTTATATTATTGTTATTGATAATTGATGAAGATATAGCGAATTGCAATAATTAGTTTATAGTTATTTTCAGATAAATTATTCAAAAACTTCATAGATCTTGGTTTTTCCTGATAAATATCATGGATGTATTAGTAACATTGTATCAAATAGAAAATATTTGATACAGTAATTTGTCAGGCAATTTCTATTTATTTACTTATTGTCATTAATAAGCAAAATAGATTTATGTGTCTATCTCAAACACATTGATAATGTCTGTTCTTTGTGTGCTTGAGTAGAAATAATTACTAACGCATATATGCGTCCATAGTCCACAACGATAAATTTAAGTAGGCGCATTTATGCGTCCATAGCCAAAAATTAATTAAAAATTGCGTATTTTTTATAAACGATACTTTACATATTTCCGATGTTATTTGCGAAGTGCCTAATTAATTCATATTGTTGAATATATTTAAATATCGACATTCATACACATTACAGTTTATTAATTTATATTAATTATAAGATAAATTTTTTTTCGTGTGAATCTCATTTTCTAACATTTACATATTAACCGATTTGTATTAATTTACACGAGAGCTAATGCGATTTGGAAACTGTAAAATATAATTTAAAAATTATTAATTTATACTGTTTAAATTTATTTTTAAGTGACATTTCTATTTTTTACACAAGCATAGAAAAAACATTAATAGACTTCATTAAAGCAGTAGAGACACGTATTTTGAGCATCTATTTTTATCAATTTTAGCATTTTGTAACATTTAGCATACATTTTTATTATATATAAATTCAAATAATAATCAATTTCAATACATTTTAACACAATTTATTATACATATACAATTTAAAGAATATATATATATAACAATAACAAAACAATACAATGGATGATCGGTTAACGAACATAATCCGTTCCAAGACAATGTTCGTTATCCGCATTGTTGGTGATCTTGGATTTATGACTGAGGTAGATGAAATTCGCATTTTTAACGTAAATATAAGACCGGAAGAGTCTTACCCATTGGAAATGAGTTATATACTTTAATGGAATTTGCAGAATAACGAATGAGTATTTTTTAAATGATATGATATTCAACGAGTGAATCATTAATTCTGTTCTTACCAGAAATGATATCGAAAGTTCTACTGTTATTATTGATAATTGGTGAAGATATAGCCTATCGTAATAATCAGTTTAAAAACATTTTAAGGCAAATCTTTCAAAAAACTTCATAGATAAAATCAACTAATAACCTTCTATTATTCATTTAAACTGTGAAACATTTTTCGATATTTTCTGACAACATTCATATATAGTAAGGGCGCTTAATTCTAATTAAAAAAAAAAAGATTCACCCGCAGTTAATTTATTTGAGTACTCAGAAAATATTTTCAGAATACACTACTGCAAAAGTAGTGTTAGTTAATTTAAATAGAAAATTTTTTCCCACATGTTCCGAGAGATAAAATACAATCGATTCATTTACATTCAAATTTTCCAAAAAAAATTTTCTTTTTGCGGATCTACAAAAATTAGATGTTCGAAGGCTGGGATATGAAAGCCCAGTCATAATAGTAAATCTAAACTATTATTCTTTGTTTATTAGTCTTTTCATGATTTGCCTCAACGCGGGGCCAGATTGGTCCAATCGGCTTAGATCCGACACTGAGCGGGAGTATTTTATACTTTGCCTAAATAGCATTTGTCATTCTATATAATGCCTAGGTATTATATACAATGCCCAGGAAAAGTATATATAATAATAATCGTTTCATACTTTGCCTAAAAAAAACCAGGCATTCTATATACTGCCTAGGCATTCTATACAATGTCCTCTATGCCCAGGAAAAGTATATATAATAATAATCGTTTCATACTTTGCCTAAAAAAAACCAGGCTTTCTATATACTGCCTAGGCATTCTATACAATGTCCTCTTTTCATACTTTACCGGTAACATATACAGTATAATGCGTCGCACTCTCTATGATTAATATAAAGAAAATATAGCTGATACTTTTGTGACGATAATTAATATTAGTCTTTTTTTTTGCGAAACTTTTCCAATAACTATAACATTTTTTATAGACTGCATTTAAAATAGATTCAAATAACGTATTTATATTTTATTAAAAATTAATTTTAAACTCAGTCACTTTGTAATTGAATTCACGTGGAGATTTTAAAATTAATCGTCACGTAGCTAAGATGAAAAGGATTACTAGGATTAATTTGAATTACGCCCCCAAATCGCATGATTATATTTGGCTTGGCCATTTTCAAATCCCATGACGGGCTGGCCAATAACCACGATAGATCCAACCGATTGGTTGTAGAATTCGATAGTCCGAATGAAAGAAATGGACATCCTAAATTTATCTACTCTGTGATGCTTTGTTTTTGAGGTAGGGGAGACTGGGGTCAATTGTAACACGGGGCAATTGTAACATTTGAAAATTTGCAGAAACTATAGCACTGAGAGCAGCCGAAAGTTGGCAAAAATGTGCAGCACAGTCCATTTATAAAGGGGAAAGATCTACGACTTTTTCCCCTCAAGAGTGTTTCAGCAAGGAGTGAAAACGTATTTATTGTGTTCAAAAGTAAAATTTCTTTGTCCTGTAGTTTTTCTTCCTATGGATAACAGGTAAGCTGTTAAGTCTTATTTTTAGCATTTTAAGGTACTGTGTTTAGTACAGTTTTTCCCCCTAAACCTCTATTCATAAGAGTACTGTAATTTTTGAGTTATAATGAATCTCATTTAAAATGGTAACGTGGGGTCAATTGTAACTAAGTACGTGGGGACGTTTGTAACATGTTACAATTGACTCCGCCGTACAATATATATATTTTCTCTTCCTAAAGTTAAAAATACATTGATTATATGCTAAAATTTAATTGCATTCTCTTCTAGAATGCCAAGGAATCGTAAGCGAACCACTATAAGAGGTATGGTATCTCAGGAAATAATGGAAGCTGCTTCAACAGAGGTTCTAAATTCTGGAAGATCTGTTCGCAGTGTGGCTAAGGAAAATGAGATTTGCCATGTATCTTTACATAGATTCTGTCATAAAATGAAAAGAAATGAGAAAACGAAAGTGGGATACAAGCCACACAATCGTGTTTTCCAACCGTATCAAGAACGAAGACTAACTGATTATATTAAACATGCAGATGACCTTTATTATGGTTTGTCTACCCGTGACGTCAGAATGTTAGCCTATCAGTGCGCCTCCATTACCATCTTAAATTCCTTCAAAGCTGGAATGAGAAGGGTATAGCTGGCCCAGACTGGCTCAATGCGTTATTACAGAGAAATCCCTCTTTGTCAATTCGTCGCCCTGAAGCGACGAGCATAAAGATATACCAATTTTTTCATCTTTTGTATTAAATTTGCTTCATAATTTGTTTAATAAATGTATTTAAGTAATTTTTTGAAAAGAGTTCCTATTATTTACGACGACTGTTACAATTGACCCCTGCGTATGTTACAACTGCCCCCATGAACGGGGTCAAATGTAACAATACACATTATGTCGAAAATGTAAAATATTGTCTAACACATTTTTCATTTGGCCAGAATAAATATCGGTTCTTGAAGAGAAAGGTCAAAGCAAGTCCTCAAATATATTTTGAAATTTTATATTCGCACATTGAAGATGTTAAACATTAAAATGCATATTTTGTTACAATTGACCCCAGTCTCCCCTATTTCGAAGATAGCTTGACAGATATTGTATATGAATTATGTTTATCACTCGTCAGCATGATAACGCGCCTAAATATTCTATGTGGGTTAATTATAAAAGCAATCCTATTGAAAATCATCGATATTGGATCATGTGTGACTAGCATCTGCTATCAAAACGATATCTCCTGTAAATATCATCAGACTTGAATGAAATTTATATATATTATTGGGATCTGCTAGAGGATAGTGTGTGCTAAAAATGATTAAAATCGATCGGCTTATTACTCAATAATAAGCAAATTTATACATACTATTCGTTTATTCCATTTAGGAATAGAAAGGGTCAAAAATGGCTTAGAAAATGACCAATGAGATGTGGACCGAGAGAATGATTTAAAAGAGAGAACTGTACTATATTTAATAATATTGGAAAATAAAAATTTGATATCAGTAAAGAATCTTTTATAAGAATACACAAGAGGTATATATGATATAGAATACTATTAATACTATTGATATCAAACTACCGATTTGTGACAAAGTGTATTTTATCAGTGGTAAATCTGTCTAAATTCAGTGTGGATAATAATTTCAATGAGAATGTTTTGATATTATGAATATCTATATCTAATTCGAGAAAATTATTTAATAATAATGCATAGATGAAACACTGTATAATAAAAATGAAAAAATGAAGATTTTTCTACCAATAAAATATATTAGAGATCAAATTAAAACACATTATGAAGTAAAAGCATTTTTATAATGGTATACAATAACATGAACTTAATTCTAAATTTTATTAAAATTGAATAAATGCCCTAAAACAGAGACATTATTTAGAGAATTAGCGGAAGAAACTGAATGGCTAAAGAATTCTTCGTAGAATATTGAAAAATCTCTTATCGTTAAATTTAAGAGATCATCAGATTCTAAGAGACATATTCTAAATCATGATGAAAATTTTAATCAAGCACAAATAACTCTAGAGCAGTACTATCTGAAAAGAAAAAATTGCATTCGTATGAAACTTCTTCAGTAAAAAATTTATAATCATATTCTTTTGTGCAAGTGGAAATGTAATATACTCCTCGAAATCAATATAAATGTAAAATACATTTCTTCGAAATTTTAGATTATAAAAGTTATAAAAAAACATTTAATAAATAAAACTTAATCGAGAAAATTTTACAGTTCAGTATTTAATTTGTGTCATTTTGAAAGCATCCGAGTAATTTTATCATAAATATTATTTTATTGAAAAAATTTCTAAAGTGAAGAAAGATCAGACAACTACACAGCCAGATGTTTTATTTAACATATATAACATATGTTTTAGCTGCATGTGCTTACAATTATATTTATTAATAAAAATTATGAATATTAAAAAATAAACATTTTTAGTTTTTCACGAAGCCAACAGAAACTAAGTTTAAATGAAATACCTTGAACGAAAAGTGATTTATAAGGGAAGATAAAAAAACTATAATGAAAATATAGAATAAACTGATTTACTTTTTATATATTTTACACTAGTTTTTTTTAACTTTCAGTTTTCTATGCAAAAACAAGATACTCATAATATCATTCTGTTATTTAGTTGTTTCTTGGATGCGATATCTTCTTCCCATTCTTCGTGTTTATATTTTTTAGCGTACGAAACAAACAACTAAAAACAAAAGTATTCTGAATTTTTTAGTTTCATGAATAAAAAATTAGAGAAAAGTTTTAACTTAAAATCGAATTTTTACTAAAATATATTTAATTTTAAAATTTGATAAAATAATCAAAAGAATTTTCTTAAATTAAATATTTTCTGACGTCACTGAGATATTTTCAAATAACACCGTATAAAATTAGAGTCCAAAAATCATTTTCATTTTCTCCTAACTGCTTTCTAAAAATTATAAATTTCAATATATGTTAAAAGAATAGCGTATGTTTTATTATTGATAATTTTATCTATATAATGATGTCTTTAGATTTATAAAAAGAAATAAATAAAATTAAAAATATTTCAGAATAAATTTATTAGTGAAATTATAATTTAAGTTAATACAAATTACTGTATAAGCGTAGACATTTCAGTATATTAATGCCAAAAGGTGTAGACATCAAATGAAATTATGGAAATAAATCCTTTTATACAGGGCTTTTATGTAAAATATCAGGTAACAGTACTCGGATATTCTGCTCAGTATCTATACATACATAATGCAATGTTTGTCTGTCTATCTGTTCTGCATAGAATCCCCTACCGTTTGGACCTCTGGGACCAAACAAGGCAATGAGACTTCCCATGACTTCGCGGGTAACATGGGCTACTTTAGGTTGAGCTCGCTCTTTTTTATCTCATGGCACACTTGAACCTATAATTAAACTTCTGCAGTACACTTAAATTATCATGATCAAAAAAGTTTGCTTATGCATTTATATTTTTTACTATTTTATCAATATATAATATATATGTTTATTATAATAATAATATACTGGTATAAACAATTTAAAGAGATATTAATTTTGATATGTACACTTATTGTGCTTTTGACTTCTTTCGAAAATAATTTAATTAATAACTTTTAAAAATTTTTGCGGCAAACCGGTTGAAAATCTCTGCTGTAGAAGTTGAGATATTTGGCTGCAACGAAAATATCTTCATTTAAATCTTTCGGAATTATGTTCTAATGCCAGATGACGCCATTGTGACATAAAGATGGATGATGTCATAAAACGTCATTGATGTGTAATCCGTAGATAATATTTTAGAATCGATAATCATCAAACTATATGGTTCGTTGTCAACTATTGGTACATAAATTCACGAGCTCCCAGTAATGTAACAATGGGTGATGTCACAATGAAGGTACATGGTGGCCATGATGACGTCATCGTGACATAATATACAATTAAAGCAACTTTCAAATTAGAAATAAAAAGCTAATAGATTCCAAACGCTAT
This sequence comes from Olivierus martensii, assembly GCA_000484575.1. Taxonomy (NCBI): domain Eukaryota; kingdom Metazoa; phylum Arthropoda; class Arachnida; order Scorpiones; family Buthidae; genus Olivierus; species Olivierus martensii. The sequence continues at coordinate 13,496 of AYEL01089277.1, read as the reverse complement.
AATAAACGAATGTTTATGGTAGGCTTAAAAATGGCAGCCGCCCAAAGTATTTCCGTGTTTAAAAATGCATTCAGCGGTTTAATTTACACTAAACTAACCTGAAAATTCACTTAATCTAAATTTTTTTTATTACTTGCCAAGATTCAGACGTCGTGATAGCCTAAGAGTCACACATATTATGTATCTGAAATTCCTGAGCAACGCGGGTAGCATGGCTGGTTTTATACATATACATTCTGTTGTAAAAAGAAACGCACCTCTAGAGAGAACTTTAGAGTGAGAACTGTGAAATTCAATATACACATGCCTTTCATTTAAAGATACAAATACTTAAAATTTTATCGCCAAAGAACGCACAAGGCATTTCGAGAGCGCATAGAAAGCCGTGGCAGAACTACAAAGCGCCGGACCCCCCGACGCGGGGGGCCCAGTATTATAGGGGACTAAACCTCTCTCTGTACAATTACCCTTTTTTAAAGTTAATAACATAATACGAAAAAATTAAAAGCACCACGAAAAGAGTGAAAGATTCATTGAATCAGAGCAGTGCGGCGGTAGGAACAGTTAGGTTAGCTTTGGTTAAACCGCCATATCCTCACAGGATATTCTTTATCGGGCGGCGGCCACTTGTAGTGCCCATCACAGACTGGCCAACACCCATGATGGGGTCAATGGGATGATTGAAGGATGGGGTTCAATGGACCGGGCCCGGACCCCTCCTGTCTGGAGGTGTGGGACCCGGATTTGAACCCGGATCTTCCAGGGATAAAATCAACTAATAACCTTCTATTATTCATTTAAACTGTGAAACTTTTTTCGATATTATCTGGCAACATTTATATATTGTAAGCATGCCCAATTCTAATTAAGAAAAATTTACCCGCCGTTAATTTGAGTACTCAGATAATATTTTCAGAATATTAAATAAGAATACATTTAATTCTGCAAAAGTAATGTTAATTAATTTAAATAGAAAAATTTTCCCACATCTTCGAAGAAATAAAATAAAATTCATTCATTTACATTCAGTTTTCTGAAAAAATTTTTTTCTTTTTGCGGATCTACAAAAATTAGATGTTCGAAGGCTGGGATATAAAAGCCCAGCCATAATAATAAATCTAAAGTCTAAACGATTATTTTTCATTTATTAGTCTTTTCATGATTTCATTTTGCTTCAACGGAGGGCCAGATTGGTGCAATAGGTCCAATAGGCTTAGATCAGGCACTGGGCGGGAGTATTTTATACCTTGCCTAAATAGCATTTGTCAGTCTATATAATGCCTAGGCAAAGTATATATAATATTAAACATTTCATACTTTGCCTAAAAACGCCAGGCATTCTATAGAATGCCTGTATTTCATCCTTTGCGGGTAACATATCAATAAATCTAAAGTCTAAACGATTATTTTTCATTTATTAGTCTTTTCATGATTTCATTTTGCTTCAACGGAGGGCCAGATTGGTGCAATAGGTCCAATAGGCTTAGATCAGGCACTGGGCGGGAGTATTTTATACCTTGCCTAAATAGCATTTGTCAGTCTATATAATGCCTAGGCAAAGTATATATAAACATTTCATACTTTGCCTAAAAACGCCAGGCATTCTATAGAATGCCTGCATTTCATCCTTTGCGGGTAACATATCGTTTATGAAATAAATTTTAAATTGTCTCATTATGAATCAGTCATTTTTACTATGTGATTTCTAAATGATGGACGTTGCCGCGTTTTTAAGTTAGTTTAATATAAAGATTGAAATCTTCTGAGGTATTAGACTTAAGAATGGTCTTGAAAATCTTTCGTATTTTCCTTTTTAAATACTCTCCAGTAACCTAAATATGTCGCTATCGTGAAAATGTTTGCAATGATTTATCATGTTAAGTTCAGAAACAATAATTAAATTTCGATGCTATTAAAATATTGGTAAAAAGTTTAATTGCTATAAATAAAAACTAATCCCTCTATGAAACAGAAATCTGATATTTATCTTATATTAAAGCTACAATTATAAACAGAACATATGGAATATGCTTCTATAGATTTAGCAGTAATCTCTAGGTAAATCGATGCAGGTAGTTATTTAATACAGATTCGTTTCAGGGTAGTGAATACTCGTTGAAATATGCATTTTAAGCGTAAATTATCTATAAAAATAATAATTTTACAATATAATTATTATTTTTATATACTAAAAATAAAAATATAAGCATACCTGGAAAATGAAATTTTACTTTCTGACATAAGCAAATAAAAACAAATTTTTGAACAAATGTACAGGATTAGAGAATTAAATTTAAAAAATAGATCGAAAAATAAAATTAATTCGCCTATTTTTTTATAAAATTAGACTCAGTTCAAGTTATGAAAATGAATGTCATCAGCGACGTGAATTAACGGTATTTTCCAATAAGATTACTTGAATTATTAAAATGCCTAGACTCCAGGCACTTTCTCTAATAGTACGTAAAAATATCAAAAAAGAATACAACAAAAAAAATAATTTAAGATAATGTCATCAGCGACGTGAATTAACGGTATTTTCCAATAAGATTACTTGAATTATTAAAAATGCCTAGACTCCAGGCACTTTCTCTAATAGTATGTAAAAATATCAAAAAAGAATACAATAAAAAAAATAATTTAAGATTTTTTTTATTAAATCGATGTTTATATTAGATCACCATTTGGTACCATTTCCGTTGCAAAATTTTTTCGGTTTATAAAAAATTAATTTTATTCACATCATTTGAAATTAAAAATTTTTATATTAGTTAAAATATTTTAAAAAGAACAAAAATTATTTAAAATTAGTTTAAAAATGTATTTTATCTTATACAAAATTAATTTATGAAGCTTTGTTTCTATTAATATTTGTGGAATTTGTAAAAGATTGCATGGAATATGCTTCTATAGTGCTAGGATAAGGATCTCTTTGTGACTCATAGCAAATAGAAAACAACAAATCCGGATTCGCTTCAGGACAGTGAATGCTTGGTATCTTCTTATTTTGGTTATAATACTTTTCTACCTGTCCGCCTTCAACTGTCTTCCATTTCACAACCGCTCCAGTTGACGCTATAAAATATAAACAAATAAACAAACAAACATATATATTTATGAAATCCACATCACTGTAACAGACACACTTACTGCCTATATACAGTTCAGGGGCATGCGGTGACCAACAAATACAGGTCGCAACTTCTCCGCGTTCAAAATAGTGAACACTAGCTACATGTTCACGAAACTTTCTCAAGACATGAAGATAAACCTGAAACAAAAATTTTGTATGCAATGCGAGGAAAATACAAAAATAATCATTATCCACTCACTTGATTTGAGGTTAGCGATGCAGTGAGATAACCACTATGTTTGGAGCATTCCACGCTTAAACAACAACCAGCGAGCCAAGATGAATTGTAGTCTAAAGCTAAAAATTGTCGATCGAAAACTTTGATTCTGTTATAATCGTCATCATGATCTTCTACAAGAAAAATACAATGTTCCATTTCTCTTGTTCCGAAACGTGCACCGCAAACTGTAAATTCTAATAATTGATCTGGTGATGGTCTACTTCTTATTAATTCAATAGGTGTTCCATACTAAAGAAAAATTCATTTAAATTATGACGATATTATTTCTGCAATTAAATTTAAGATCAGAAGTAATGGCAAAATATATATAACCTCCATGGACAATATAGCAACCTTTCCATTCCTCCGAGTTATTAGCATTTCTTGAGGACATCGACGGTCCCAATCCATGGATATAACAGAATTATCTTCTTCTTCCTGTTGATGAAAAAAAATTAGAGAATTATCTTACTGAATACGACGGTCCCAATCCATGGATATAACAGGATTATCTTCTTCTTCCTGTTGATGAAAAAAAATTAGAGAATTATTTTACTGAATGATTGTAAAAATAAAATGTTTCATTTAACTTACCAAAAAACTTTTCCTTAAAATTAAATTTTGGTTTTCGTATTCATAAAAGCGAATATCGTTAGCGGTTACCGCTAATAATTGAGTATGTGAAGGAACCCATTCTGTTTGAAATGGTTTGTAAGGAATTTGTAATCTACACACTTCGGATACCTAATATTCTGAACATTTCATTATTTTCAACTGAAATAAACTATCAAAAATGTATTCATAAAAGCGAATATCGTTAGCGGTTACCGCTAATAATTGAGTATGTGAAGGAACCAATTCTGTTTGAAATGGTTTATAAGGAATTTGTAATCTACACACTTCGGATACCTGATATTCTGAACATTTCATTATTTTCAACTGAAATAAACTATCAAAAATAAAAAAATTCTTCAAAATAATTAAACTATTTATAATATTAAAAGAACCTACACCTTTCATGATGAGATCGGTGTATCCAAGAGAGAGTTTTCGATCAGATTCATACTGACAAGCAGAACTTAATCCAGTACATACTGTATATCAATATATTCTTGGTGGCACCCCAATCCTTTACATAAAGGAAAAGGTTTATTAACCTTGTTCCTATAATGGTCATATTCTTCACCTAAATATATAAAATTATTTATAATTTTTCAATAAAATACTGTTACTAAAAAAGGTCTGCATTACCTGTAAATGGGGATTTCACTGGAAAGTTACAGATTGGATATTTGAAGTTTGTACGCATTTTTATACAAACTTATACAGTTATAATTTTGGTTATATCATAGAGTATCCTTCAAATTTTAGGCAAAAGTTCTTCTTTTGTTTCATGATAATCCGATAAATCCGCACGGCTTTTACAATTTTCTCCATTCACAACCCAAATATTTTAGAATCTAACAAAATTAGCATAAAATTTTATCGTGGAGTGTTAGATTCCGAGCAAACAAAAATTAATTAATAATAATAATAATTCAAATTTATAAATTATGTAATCTACTTACAATTATATTTTAAATTAAGAATTTTTTTATTTATTTAGATTTTTCTATTTTTTATTTTTTGCAAATCATAATTGCATTTTAATATGCAAATATAAGAAAAAATTATTTTTGTGAGAGTACTGTATTTTGTGTTTATCACCTTATTTACCGATGTAAGGTGATAAATCCATATTAATACTAGAAGAAGAAGGTGATAAATACATAAAACTGTCATAGATATAGATAGTATAGATCATATAGATGTATATATACTGTATTTTTAATAATATTTACAGCTTTACCATTCTCTATAATAAAAATAAGAGAAATACCCGAATTTTTCAATATCTCTATATTAACATATGATCATATTATTGTAATAAAGTACATATTTATTATCTGCTCTTTTAGATAAGCATCATCCGTGGTTACAGCCTTCTTGAAACAACCCAACTGGGATATTATCTTAAATGAAATTCATTACCAAACGTACGTCGCTCAATCAACAGATTCCATTGTAACAGTACCTTGAACAGCAGGAAATCTTTCGATTGTTCCACAACCGTTGAACTGCTGAATGTACCCATGTGAAACCCTATCCTGATAGTAAAGACGTTCGAAAAATATTTTAAATTAGATTATGTCGGACAAGAAGTGTAGTAGAAAATGCTTTTGGGTGGCTTAAAAATCATTTTAGAATATTAGCAAAAAGAATTGGATTGGACATATTGAAGGTATATGTAGTCATACAAACATTTTTTATTCTTCGTAACATTTGTGAACGTCATTCAAATCAGGGCCGGATTTACCAATAGGCCGGGGCCCCAAAACTATCAATCACTTTTCAACTTTTATAAACTTTTAATAAGAAAAAAATGGGATTTTATTAAAGTGCTAGATAGAAAGTAAAATTTTAAAGGTTCCTTATAAGTGATAAGAAACCTTAAAAATTAGAATTAGCTGATTTGAATTTTTAGGGGCTCCAAAGCCTTGCTCCTCCTAGGGCCGCTAAAAATGCAAATCCGGCTCTGATTCAGATGAATGTGAGCATCTGTTGGCTGGTTGAAACAGGCGAGTATGATAATACTGAAAATAACAACAAAAATAGCATAAATACGAAAAATGTAATTGCAGATATTTGAAACTTAACTCCACTTATTACAGAATAGTAGATATTCAGTGAAAGAAATGTAAAGTAATCCATGCAGTACATCAATCCAAAAATGTTTTTTTTATACTGTTCTTGTTTTTTTTACATATTTTATACCCCTTTCCAATTAATAAGAATAATTAAGCGGCGGGACCAGTTCCAACTATGGGCTACACCCACATCTGTGGAGGGGGACAGGATGGTGAAATATGGGGATCGACAGCCGGGCCTAGCACCCCGAAAAAACTTTTCAAGTGATACCACTCCCGGGTTATCCTGCGTGGCACGCCGACAGCGTTATCATTCGGCCATCCGGCCGCCAATTCTTCTTGTTCAAACATGTCTCATCTTGTCTAAACATAAATTTTTGGTATCACAACGTGGGAAGATTTAAATGTTGAATATAAATCTGATTAAATTAGCAACTGATTTATATAATCTATTTTTTCGAATCTTGATGTTAAAACTACATTACTTTTGAGATGACTTGATATTTAGTTTTTTGTTAACATTCCATAAGTTTGGAATAAAAGAACAGATTTACACATAATAATATTTTCATTTTTGTTTATTATATTATATATTTTATTTACTTTTTATGATTGCTATATATTTGCCAAATCTTGAACAAATTTATTTTGTACAACGAATTGTTTTTCTAACAACTTTTTATCCCGCTTTTTCGTTATTTCTTTTCTACTCTTCGAATATTAATTTCATTATTTTTACTTTCTCATGCTCAATTTTAATTTTTCTCTTTGTTTCTTTTGCTAAAGTATAAAATAAAATTTGCATATATTTTTTATTTTTACTTTCTCATGCTCAATTTTAATTTTTCTCTTTGTTTCTTTTGCTAAAGTAGAAAATAAAATTTGCATATATTTTTAAATTAAAATATAAAACAATTACTCAATTATAATGGATTCTATAGATTAATATAATTTTTTATAATAATTTATCCTGCATCAAAACTAAAGAATAATTACATTACACACATTATTGTAATATATACTGTTTTTGTAAATAATAAACATTACATTTTTATCATAATATATTTATATATACATGTAGTATAGTATATACCAAGGGTGGCCAAATTGCGGCTCTTTGGTACCTTCAATGTGGCTCCATAGCGTGAAAATCAATAGTTAATATGGAGAAAATACCTACCTAATTTTTAAAAATAATATATTTTGTAATTTATTTATTTATTGTAAAATGTATTATCTAAATAAAATAAATCCATGTAAATATATAAATAATATATTTTGTAATTTATTTATTTATTGTAAAATGTATTATCTAAATAAAATAAATGCATGTAAATATATTCAGGATGGTGAAATATGGGGATCGACAGCCGGGCCTAGCACCCCGAAAAAACTTTTCAAGAGATACCACCCGGGTTCTCCTGTGTTCGCGCTATTCGAAGTCGCGCTAATCGAGGCCTATCTGTACTTCAATGTATAAGATTTATCAATTAATTAATTTTATATTGTATATATGTTGCCATATAATTTGATTTTATATATAGGTTTTTGTTATATTTTGTTTTATATTTTTATTATTTTGTAATATAGAACATTGCTTATTTTAATTCAAATTCAATGTATTAGAAGGTAAGCAAATTATTCTATTCTGATTCAGATTTCTTTTGGTAACTGATGCTGACCTACAATTAAGGTCAAAAGCATTTTTGAACAATAAAAAAAAAATACTACTTTCATGGTATTTGGCTAGATTATAGATTATATATATATGTAACCGGTTCAATTGATCAGACACACTAGTCTTTGAAGAATAACTTTATTTGTTCAACCGTTCTACATTTGAACTAACCGTTACCTTTTCTCTCGCTGTGCCCCCTATCCTGTCCGGTTACACACTCCCGCCGCGTGACTGAGTGGTGAGTTTGGTTTCATTAAATAAGTTCACTAGTATTGATTCATCCTCTTCATCTGCACACGTAGTTTGTTTAACTTCTTCATTGTCTTGGCAAAACTCTCGATACCTCCTTACTTTTGATATGAGAACTATCGAATCTTTTCCTTTCCTCTTTTGGCCTATTTTGACTGTAACAGGTGACATGATCTCTATGACTTCAAATAGTCCGCAGAAGTAGGGTTCGAGTTTGCCGTCCCCCGCTTGCCAAATCTTCTCAACCAAGATTTTCTCCCCCATAGCAAAATTCGCCTCCCGACATCTTTCATCCATTAATGGTTTGTTTTTTTGATATCCTTTGTTGGTATTCTCAACCGCTAGTTTTCTCGCTTCGTGGATGTTAAATGGTTTTCCGATCAGTTGTTTGTAAGGTGGGGATCCAAACATAAAGAATGCCGGAATGAACCCTGTTACTTCATGCAGTGTGTTATTGTATTCCTCGACACATTCCTCCAGCATTTTTGGCCATGCTGTTTGGTGTCCGCTGTTTATTTTACATCTCAGTCGCTCGAACAATGTCTGGTTCGCTCTTTCCACTATACCGTTACCCTCCAGGTGTTGTGGGGAGCTCATAAGATGTCAAATTTTTTGGTGCCAGAGAAACTTCTTAAATGTTCCACTTAAGAAGTTGGAATGGCAGTCTGTGAGTAGTTGTTTTGGTTTGCCCTCGTTCCCCAGTTCCTTGACACAGCCGATATATATATCAGTAGTTTCATTCGCTCTAGCAAACGCCCAAATATATTGGGTAGTGTGGTCTACGAAAAAGTGAATGAATTTCTTTCTTGATCCATATTTGCCAAAGCCCCCAATTGTATCCAGGGAGACGTTGTCAAAGAGTGTTATTGTATATGGGAGTTGCTGAAGCAATCCAAATTTCTTGGTTTTCGGATATTTATTTTTTTGGCAGATGTCTACTTGATTTTTTATGTCTGTTCTCATTTTCGGCCAATAATATTACATTTTTATTATCATCATCATTTTATCGATGCCAGGATGCCCAAATAGCTCGTGCACTTGTCTAATAAGGATCTCCCTAAGCTTCGTCGGGATGACTATTCTAGTTATGTTATTCTTTTCATATACAAACAATTTGTTTTGTTTCAATTCAATTCGTGTTGTCCCTCTATCAGGTCCTCCTTTTGGAGTAGCATTGCCATTGGTTGTCTCGAAAGGAAGTCTGCTTCTGTGTTTTGTGCTCCTTTTTGGTATTTGATTGTATAGTCGTACATTGAAAGCTTCAGGGACCATCTAAACAACTTGCCTGTAGGATTTTTTATCTTTGACAGCCATTGTAGTGAAGCATGGTCGGTGACTATTTGAAATTTCCTGTTATGTAAGTACACGTGCCATTTGTCCACACAGGCTATCATTGCGAGGCACTCTAGTTCTGTAACAGCATAGTTTCTCTCATGTTGTAAAAATTTTCTAGAGAAGTATCTGATTGTAACTATTTTGCCCGTTTTGGAGACCTGTTTTAGGACCCTGCCTATTCCGTCCAAACTGGCGTCGGTGAACAATACGCAGTCTAATTCGGGGTTGTAAATGTTGAGGATGGGTTCTGATGTCAATACCTTTTTAATTTGTTCGAATGCTTTCAGGCATTTTGTGTCCCAACTAAAAACAGTATCTTTCTTTAACAAATTATTTTGCCTGTTTTGGAGACCTGTTTTAGGACCCCGCCTATTCCGTCCAAACTGGCGTCGGTGAACAATACGCAGTCTAATTCGGGGTTGTAAATGTTGAGGATGGGTTCTGATGTCAATACCTTTTTAATTTGTTCGAATGCTTTCAGGCATTTTGTGTCCCAACTAAAAACAGTATCTTTCTTTAACAAATTAGTTATCAGTTGTCCTATGTTAGCTAGGTTTGGGATAAATCTTGCATAACAATTCACCATGCCTAAAAATCTTTGTGTCTCCTTAACGTTAGTTGGAGCAGGAAAGGACAAGATATCCTTGATGTTAGATTGGTTAGGTTTAATACAGTTATGACTTATCGTGAATCCCAAAAAGTCTATTTCCTTCCGAGTGAATTTACATTTCTCAACTTTCAGTTTAATGTTCTCTGCCGTTAGTGCCTGAAAAACCCTTTCTATTTGGGCAAGGTGTTCATCTTTGTTCCTAGAGTAGATAATGATGTCGTCAAAGTAGTTCAGTGTGTTTTTTAATTGGTATTTGTTAATGATCATTTTAATGAGTTTTTCGAACGTCGCCGGTGCGTTCCTGAGACCAAATGGTAAAATGGTCCATTCATAATGCCCGTGTGTTGTAGAGAATGCTGTTTTATGCATATCTTTAGGGTGCATTGGGACGTGCCAATATCCAGATATGATGTCTAACAATGTGAACAGGTAACTATTATATAAGTTGTCAATCAGATCATCGATCCCCAGGATAGGCTATCTGTCAGGTATGGTGACCTGGTTGAGTTTTCTGTAGTCAATACACATTCTGGTTTTGCCCTCATTTTTTTTTTGAGCCAAAGTGACTGGTGCGGAAAATGGTGAGGAAGAAGATACTATTAATCCCCTCTGTAGTAGTTTTTTCGTTTGTTCACTTATTTCTATTTGGTCCCTAAGGGACGCCCTATATGGTTTCAGGTTAGTAGGAAGTTCGTTTGTTAATGGAATTCGATGTTTGATTAATTTAACCCTTCCAACATCACATCCTCCTGCCGAAAAAATCCCAGAAAATTTTTTTTTTAAGGAGTGTAACTTCCCTTCAAATGAATTCGGCCTGGAGTGGACTAAGGTTAAGCTAGTAGCTTCTTCGTGGTGTGGCTTAACATTTCCCAACATCCGAGTGATTTCTAAGTTTCTTAAATTTACTTCAAGATTAAAATAATTTACATAATCCATTCCTAAAAGTAAATCTTGGTTCATTTTCTCCAACACATGGAGTTGTACATTTTTTGATATGTCTCCGATTCGAAGGTTAACTTAACGCGACCCAGAGTCTTTACACCTGAGCTGACCTGTTGTATTTGAATGGCGGCATCTTGAACTAACAAAAGCTTTAACTTTTTGAGAACTCTTCTGGATATACATGAAACATTTGCCCCTGTATCCAATATAGTATTTATAGGATGGTCAGCCAGATATGCCATGAATTCTATTAATCTTCCTCTGGGTCGCTCACTTCGTTTCCCGAGACCTTTTCTATTTTGTTTATCGCCTTCCGAAAAGAGCTACTCTCTTTGATGTATTGAGATGATCCCCGCTGTTGTGGATGTTTAATGTCTCTCGTGGCTGTTTTCCTTAAGTTATCCCTTGAATAGCGCGTCGTTTTCATTATATCTAGTCAACCTACTTTACCATTCTGGATATCCTTAAATTTCCCTATGATTCCAATAAACTCATCTAATGTGGGGAGCCTATCTGGCTTCACACTTCTTTCCCATTCTATTCTCACTCCTCTGTCAAGCCTTTGTTCGAAGAGCAAGATGAGGCCCAGTTCTAGTTCTCTGTTAACACTTATGTCCAAGCTTTGATAAATATTCTTGAGGCTTTCCATTTGACACAAAGCCTTCCCGTAATTCGGGTTTTTAAAATGTAGATTATCAGCTACCATAGTTTTGAATGTCTTCCATTTATTTGTGTATTACTTTTTCAGTACCTTCCACATATCCTCAAATGTCCCTGTAAAGTTCCCTATAAAGAGTAACACTTCTCCTTCTATAGAGTTTAATAGCTAAGCCTTCTTATCACTATTACTAAGGAGTTCGTCCTGTATTATGTACTCTTCAAAAATATTTTCGAATCTGTTCCAATTGGTGAGTTCCCCCCTGAAAGGACGAATGTTCATCCGAATCTGTTTTGGTGCCCTTTCATTTGGGTTCTCTGTGGGCCTTGTTATTTGTTTATGATTATTCGTTCCATTAATTTCCTTTTTAAGTGATTTTAAAAGGGCACGTACCTGATCAAATTCCATTTTGTTGCGTTCGTATACATCATCCTCCATACTGGCGAACTCTTGGTTAAGATTATAGAATTCTCTCACACATTCGTTGATGCTGTCTTGATTGAGTGTTTCTTCAACAATCTTAATTTCTTCTTTCAATTCTCCGAGAAGACAAAGGAGAGTCTTTATCGTTCTCATCTTCTTTCAGGTATCCTGTCAACTTTTGTAACTGGTTCAATTGATCAGACACACTAGTCTCTGAAGAATAACTTTATTTGTTCAACCATTCTACATTTGAACTAACCGTTACCTTTTCTCTCGCTGCACCCCCTATCCTGTCCGGTTACATATATATGTTACACTCAAACACAAATTGCGCAATGAAAAAAATAGTCACAATGTATTGTGGCCAATTCCAAATGACCAAACACCGATGCTCAACATTATTTTGTTTGGTGGCCATGGTGAGGCAATCACAATGCATTATGGGAAACTCTGTCAAAACCAATTCACATTCTGAGCATTTTGAAATGACTAGAGACCATTCTGAAACAGATTTGGGCATGTGTTTATAGTAGTACGCTCCATGTTACTAATAGTAGTGGAATTCTGCTACTGGTAATGGAATTTTGACTGCTTAGCAGTGTATTGGTGAAGCAACTAATTCATGAAAAAGGAGCGACATTTTGAACATTTGGACACAGGGCTTCAATTGTATGCATTTTTACAATAGTTTTTTTAAATCATATATAAAGTCTTTCCTTGAATAACCTGTTAAAATCTTTTAAAATTTTTAAGAAAAATTTTAAAAGATTTTAACAAGCATTGAGTTGGATCATTTTGAATTGGCAGCAATGCGTTGTGACTATTGATTTTCATATTTTCTAATATCTAATAAAGAACATGAATTTTATTAAAAGTTTTATTAAAAAAAATCTAATAAAGAACATGAATTTATTAATTATTAATTATATTTAAAAAATGTTTGCTTTCTTGTAGTTTATCAGCTAAGATTTACATCTGACAAGGGAACATCGCACCCGATGTGTCTGGGATTTTGCCGATATTTTTTTTCATCTGAAAGAGCATAAACAATAGATGAAGAATCACCCCTATATTGGGGACCACTACTCTAGCGTTTTCGAGAAAATCACCCCTATATTGGGGGCCACTACTCTAGCGTTTTTGAGAAAATCACTTTTGAAATTTCAGAAATTTTTTATTTTACTTAAATAGCGAACGCTTGGACATTCAACTACATGTTGTAGTGGCGAAGTGGCTACGTCGGGATTCCGATGGTCTGAGGGTGTAGGTTCGATTCTTGGTACTTTCTGAATTTTTTTCCTCTCTAAACTTTTGCACTTTTTAAAGTTTACATTATATTTGGATTTTTAACAATTATTTAACAATTTTCAGATAATTATTTCAAATGTTTTAAGCGATCTACAAATATTACATACAATAGTAGGACATAACTCTTCACAATAATTATAAAGTGTATTCTGGAATATAACTATACATTATTTGCAATGTTTACTTCTTTCGCCAAATAAAGAATTTTATATCACGTTTACAAAACTGTCCTTATTTATTAGAAGTAAAAAGA
>AYEL01089273.1:0-13546 GCA_000484575.1 Olivierus martensii | reverse complement strand
GAAAGCTGCTTATGGGAAACAGATTACTACGTAATATTATTATTCAATATAGTTCTATATTTTAAAATAATAAAATATCCTTTATTATTTAAATGACTTTGGAAATATTAATACTGGTCAATGTCTTGAAAAATTATAAAGTTTTACATTCATGAAAAAATACACAATCAACTAACTGAGAGGCGCTGTGGTACTGAAATTTCCTTGTTTTTAGCTAAGTGTCCCATCTGTATTAGTAATCTGTGACTATAACGTTATTCATTTTTCCAAACATACTTTTCGAGTATTAGTAATCTGTGACTCGGATCCTCCTGCATGGCACGTTGACCGAGTGGTTACGCCGGATGGCCGAGCGTAACCACTCGGCCAACCGGCTGCCTCTCAATTAGGCTAGGTTAGAGTTTTTTCAACAGATGACGTCACTTTCCACTCAGAGTACTAAGTGGCGGGGTGAAACAAGCCCTTCCACAGGCTGCCCACTCCTGCGGAGGGACAGCTGGATTGTGGCGGACGGGGACTTGAAAATATCATAGGATCTTAAGAGTACTAAGTGGCGGGGCGAAACAAGCCCTTCCACAGGCTACCCACTCCTGCGGAGGGACAGCTGGGGGAAGGGGACTTGAAAATATCATAGGATCCGGGCCCAGATCCCATGATATTTTCAAGGGGTGGGACCCGAGACTCAAACCTGGGTACTCCAGTGTGGAAAGCCGGAAGCGTTTCCATGCGGCCAATCAGGCCGACTAAGCCGCCATATTCCACTAGGGATATTCTATATCTGGTGACGGCCACTTATGGAGCCAATCACAGGCTGGCCAACACCCATGATGTTGCCAACCGGATGATTGAAGGATGGGGTTCAATAGACCGGGTCAGGACTCCTGAAAAACTGGAAGTGTGGGACCCGGATCCTCCAGGATATTAATCACAGCTTTACCACGCGGCATCCAGCCGACCTTTCCACCTTCCATCCGGTCCAAAGTGGAAAGGTCAGTTCTATCAAATCCCGGTTCTATAACTCGTTTTTCAGGAAGGGTCGAGTCCGGTCAGTGAGCCCATCCTTAAATCTTCCAGTTGACCGCATCGTCGGTGTTGGCTAGTATGGATGAGCTCTAAAACTGGCTTCCGCCCTTGTGAGGTATGGCAGCTTAATTCAAATAACCTAACCTAAACCTAAGTGGCAGTCGGCCAGATTTGCCACGTGGAAACGCTTCGGCTTTCCACTCTGGAGGACCCGGGTTCGAGTCTCGGGTCCCACCCCTTGAAAATATTTATCATGGGGTCCGGGCCCGGCCCGTCGATTCCCGTCCTCCACAATCCGGCTGACCCTTCCGCAGGAATGGGCAGCCTGTGGAAGGGCTTATTTCGCCCCGCCACATAGTATTCTACCTGAATGGAATGTGGCGTCAGCTGTTGACAAAAAAAAAAGATTTATTGTATTTGAGTAGATGCCGCAGGAAGTCCTAACCGGATTATTTGTTTTGGGCTTCGTTTGACTTTCTGTAGAGAAACCGAAGACTTTTTTGTATTTGTTTGACTTTCTGTAGAGAAACGAATAATCCTAACCGGATTATTCGTTTTGGGCTTCCGTTTGACTTTCTGTAGTGTCGGATAAACACGGTGCCTGGGCCTGTTGCCCAGACATTGTCCCTAGTGAAGAAATTCCTATAGGTTCGATAGAAGCTGGCTATACCCCCCCCTCGTCAGGGGGGAGGCGGCCGGTTGGCCGAGTGGTAACGCGTTGTCGTTCCACGCAGGAGGACCCGGATTTGCGTCCCGGGTCTGGTCCCGGATTTTTTCGTAGTACTGAGCCCGGCCCGATGATCCCCGTCCTTCTCCATCCAGCCTCCCTCCACGAGTGTAGGTGCAGCTCGTGGTTGGAACTGGCCTCGCCCCCTTAGTAATATCCCTGATTGTAAAGGGGAAATAAAATATGCAGAAAATCCCCTCGTCGGTGGATGCTCTGTAATTCGCCACTCGACCGCACAATCTCTGAAGGTCCGGGATTAAGAATCGGCCCGACGTATGTCCTGCGTGAGTTTGGAGTCCTCTAAAAGGGTCCCAAAATTCCAAGGTGGCATACCGTGCCGATGGAATGAATGGCGGAGGGATAGAAACCTTAACGGTAGCCATCCGAGTGTTGTCTGGCTTTGACTGTACGTATTTATTTCCAAACCAGTGAACCTTTCTGCCTTAGGGAGAACGCAAAACCTAGTGGAGTTGCCCCAATTGATATTCGGCACGGCAAGGTACCAAAGCCCGGCCATTGCACGGAGTCGGTCGCTATCGTCTCTATGGTGGCCAAAGCGATTATATACTCGCTTTGATGGTGGCCTCCGGCAGTCGACAACGTACACATAGGCTGCATCGAGGTACGAAGTGGAAGAGATCTCTCACCCTTTCTATCGACCGCGATCGTATGACAACAGGGATTGGAATGTGGCGTCATCTGTTGACCAAAAAAAAAAGGATGGTATGCGCCTTGAGTGCTCATCCCTAAGCGAATATCTAATTAAGACTTAGGTGTTGTCCGAGGCGTTGCACAGTCAAAGAAGTTAATTGTGCGTAACTGCCCTCGATCTGGCTATCGACTTGACGAGGTTCTTTCTATAATGGGAGGTCCTACCGCCGTTGAACTTCGCTTTCGCTGTGAGTTGTCTGGTTTTCAGTTGTTTTTTTTTAATTTTTTTTGCATATTTTACGGGGCGTAAAATATGCAAAAAAAATAAAAAAAACAGGGAGATTACTAAGGGGAGATTACTAATTTCCAATCAGGGAGATTACTAATTTCCAATCAGGGAGATTACTAAGGGGGCGGGGCCAGTTCCAACCACGGGCTGCACCCACACCCATGGAGGGGGGCCGGATGGTGAAGGACGGGGATCACCGGGCCGGGCCCAGCACCCCGAAAAAACCCGGGACCAAACCCGGGACCTCCAGCGTGGTACGCCAACGCGTTACCACTCGGCCATCCGGCCGCCGGTTTTCAGTTGTTTGGCGGTGCTAGACACTGCTCATTCTCGACTATTACCAGTTATTCTACCAACACCATGCATGGGAAGCTGAGATCAAAAGGATTTTCTATCTGGCGGACCGACCGGATCAGCCTGCTTTTCTCATTGAAGTGGATCCGGAGGGGAGGACTCTATCTCCGCTGTGCTTGGAAATGATGAACTCGAATTACATCTCGCAGAATGACTTCTGTAGTGCCTTCACGATGGAGCAGAGCTGTAGTTCTATAGGACAATATCTTAAGATTTTTGTGAGCATTATGAGCCAGATGGCAACACTGAAAGCGTACTATATTCTAGATCAGGGTTAATAATAATAATAATAATAATAATATGAATAATATGAAGTGATATGAAAAACAACAAATAGAAGTTTCAAAACATAATAGAAAACTGAAATGAAACTGACTGCAAACATAACAGAAAACTGATGTGATAAATATAAAATAATTTTAATGAAGCTTTTTCTATGATATTTTGATCATTTTAATTATTATACAATTCATTGTTAATAATTCATTCTCAAATTGTCTCCCTTAAAAGTCAAATTTCCCCTTTATGGGGTGTATATTCCACATTGGGAACCATGGACCTAGAAGGAAAAATTTAACTGAAACTAAAAAGAAACACAATACAATAGTCAATAAACTTGATATTTATACATTTAATTCTATTTAAACTATAAAATTAACAATAAATATAAGAAACAATATTTTTCAAAACAAGTGAACATTAAACTGTTATAACTTGAAATTAAGAGAAATGTGTTTCAATAACCAACTATCAAATTATAGAATAAAATGAATTCTATTGAATGATATATAAAATTACATAATAATATTAATAAAATTTATTAATACTGATAAATATATAATAAATATAATATTAATTATATAATAACTATATTAATATATAGGATAAATATATTAATTATATAATAAATAACTGAAAAATATATATATAGAATGTAATAAACAATAAATATATATTAATCTCTCTTTGTAATCAAATACTTTATCTTTCTTTTCTGATATTTTGTAATATATTTAACAATTTGGATAAATTAGAAATTTCTTTTTCAGATTTTAACGAAAAGTTTGAATTAAGATTTTTTGTGTAATTGCCATCATCTTGAAATATTGCCATATGTTAACTGCCTGCATAATTTTACATATTATTTGCTGGAACATTTTGCTATTATGTTTAAAATTCTTGAATAGTTTTGAAATTTTCTGAAAATTTAAAATGAAATTTCATATTCATAAATATGAATGTTCATAACTAGAAAAGCACATGTGCATATATATATATATGTATATATATATATTTATTTATTTATAACAGGGATGCACAAAGCATGCCCCTCCATTGATGTGTTGGCAGCCTGCTTCACTATGTGTTATTTTAATAAGTCACACAAGCCACGAAATATCATTTATAGTTTTGAACAATGCATTTTCAAATAATATTTTTTTGATGTGAAATTATTTTTATAGCAGTTAAATGATAATGTTTTTAAACAATAAGGAAAAAATAATAATCATATTTGTAATAATAAACATTTTTTTATTTTTACTATATTTGTGTGTATGAAATAGGTAATTTAAAAAAATTGTACATGCGCACAAGGTAGCACTGATGCTTAACTAATGAAAATTTAAAATTAATCTTGTGTTTGTAATGTCAAACCTAACACAAAAGAATTGTTAAAAATCAATACATACTATGCATCCAATTAAAAATTCTTTGTTTACTTTTGATTATGTTGCTTTGTAACATGTAATTAATAAACATGATATGATATATAACTTTCTTAGTTTTTGATGGCCCTCCTATAAGCCACAGTGAATCAATGCAGCCCTTGGTCTTAACAAGTCTGTGCATCCCTGATTTATAATATACAAGATGAATTTTATTAAGCTCCAACTATTATTGCACTTTCATAAAATTTGGAAAAATTTAAATTTGAAAATTAAAAATACATTATAAGGTCATTATATTCATGAATATCAACTGGTTTCTTATTGACTTATCTCAATCTATTGAATTAAAGTTTTTTATTAGATTTTTTAATATAATAGTTTTATTTTAATGTAATTTAACTCTTTTATAAGTGAAAATGTTTCTTTGCTAAACTATATTTATGTAAACACTACATTTTGATTTTGATAATTATAAGAAGAAACTAATGTAAAAAAATTTAAAGTACAATATCAGAAATGATTTTAAACAAAATTTCAAGCCTACATCAGCTGTTTTACTAACAGAACATAGAATGAATCCAAATTAAGCATGATATTAGAATTTCTCTTTACCAAATTAAATAAATAATAAATAATTTTTATATACAACAGCAATGTGGAATTTGGCTAGTATCTAATTTTTAGTAATTCAAAGTTATACAGGATTATTTAAAATGCATTTGTGTATGCATATAATCAAAACTTTAATCCTTATTATCAAAATTATATAGAAGGCAACAAAATTTCTTTAATTAATGATTTGGTCATTAATTAATGAAGATCACAATCTATAAAAATATTTTGAAAGAAGAGTATTAGTTTGTTTCTTCTTAATTCACAAAATTATATAAAATTACAATATAGGAGAGAATCAAATACTGACAAGAAAATAATAATGATTTCTAACAATGTGTCACCATAATAAACTTAGTGATAATTGCCTCAAATAATGAATAACACCAAAAATTGTTCTGAAATGATAGTCTCAAGACTTCAGTTTTTACTCATATTTTCCACCAATCTCATTAAAAGGGAAGTGGTAAAAAAATTAGCAATTTATTTGAACTTCCTAATGTCCCTTTAGGAAAAGGTTCAAATCAATCATCAACTTTCAATTGTTTAAGCAAATATTTTCCTTATATTAAGATTAATCATGAAAACTGTCAGATAAAGTTTTATAGCTTTTTAAAGAGCAATGTGATCTCAGTCACATCATTTATCAGTTATATGATCTTCATTTTCTCTTCAAGATAATGGTTACAAATATAAACTAAATTATAATATTCCATTTCCATTCCTATACAAAAATCTCAAACTATTCAAAAAATATGTCTAATTCCAAATTAATTTTGTTAGCTTTTGCTTTATTTTAATACTTAGTATAAATACTTACTCTAAGCAAACTTTATACAGGGGATTAAACCATTACCAATTAACCAAATGAATCTAGCCAAACTCCCCCTGGCGGAAAAAGTCCATATTAAATTTTCTAAATGATTATTTTTTTAATTTAAGCTACGGTGCCACCATCTGTTGGATTATTAATTAATTTATTATTAATCCAACAGATGGTGGCACCTAGCTTAAATTTAAAAAATAATCGTTTAGAAAATTTAATATGGACTTTATCTGCCAGGGGGAAGTTGATTAGATTCCTAGCCTAGATTCGTTTGGTAAATAAATATAAAAAATTAAATTTATTTTTAAGTTTCAGAAATCAATTAGAATTTTCAATGAGCTTAACATTTATGCATTTATATAACAGTATTAGGATAAATAAGATAATTCTAAAATGTATATTTTTAATACACAGAATAAATGATAAATATATATTAAAGTTACTTTAATATCTGAATATATAATTATATGAGAATAAGCATGATAAATATATGAGATTTTCATCAATTGAACAAACTTTTATTTTATAAAGTTATATTGTTAACTTTTAAAAACTCCCTTATTTTGTGATATCTATACTATTTATATGAGGCAAGCAAGATGAGGTAAATAAGTCAGAGAGAGAGAGAGAGAGAGAGAGGAAAATTGTTATATCATTATCATTATTATTATATTGGGGTATGTCAATGTGAGCACGAAATAACTCCGGAGCAAAAGTGCTATGTCGGACAAGAGTCAAGACATAGTTACTTGAGATGTTTTAGTTGTATATTAACTAACTGTCTGTGTTGCTGAGAAACTTTCTTACTATGTTGCATGTATTGAGTAGTGATGCCTTTTGTAGTGTTATATATGTCTTGGGGTGTAAATCTAATGTTCCGAGGCTTTTGTGTAGTGTGTGGGGAATTACTCCTGTTGAGGATAGAATGATGGGTACTGTTAAAACCTTTTGCATTCCCCAAAGACGCTTAATTTCTTGTGAGAGTTCTGTGTATTTGCTAATTTTTTGGGTGAATGCATCCTGGATGTTGTGTGTGTTGGGTATAGAGATGTCTATAATGTAGGTAACTTTGTTTTGTTTGTCTATGAGAGTGATGTCTGGTCTGTTGTGATGTATGGTTTTGTCAGTTATGATTGTTCTGTCATAATATATCTTGTGTGTCGAGTTTTCTAAGATTGTGTCTGGTATGTATTTGTAATAAGGAGTGAGCGTGTTTATTAATTTGTATTTGGTTGCAAGCTTTTGGTGTATTATGTTTGCTACTTGGTTGTGTCTGTGTAGGTAATCTGTTTGTGCAAGCAGCTTGCAACCCGACGTAATGTGTTGAATCGTTTCGGGTGCTATGTGGCATTTCCTACAAGTGTCGTTTGTCAATGTGCTGTCCTTCAGTATATATTTTCTGTAATTTTTTGTGTTTATTACTTGGTCTTGTATTGCTATTACAAATCCTTCTGTTTCTGTAAATAGATCCCCCCTGACTAACCAGCTGTTTGACGCTTTGGTGTCTATGAAGTGTTTCTGAAGGTCGTGTGGGTGTCTGCCATGGAGTTCCTTTCTACTCCAGGACGTTTTCTTTTCTTGTATGTGTGCAATATTGTCTATTGGGTTTGAAGTGTTGTTCTGTAGATTTAATGGTGTGATGTTTCTATCTGCCAAGACTATAGCTTTATGTAGTTGTGATGTATGTTGCTTTTTATGAAAGAACTCTCTCAAACTATAAATCTGTCTGTCGTGTAAATGTGGAATGTCAATAAGCCCACGTCCTCCTTCCTTGCGTGGGAGAGTAGTTCTTTCTATGGCAGATTTCGGGTGATGGTACTGGTGTTTTGTAAGTGCTGTTCGTGTTTTTCTTTGGAGTGATTCTAGTTCTGTTTGTGTCCACTGTATCACTCCAAAGGAATAAGTCAGAACTGGTATGGCGAATGTGTTGATGGCTTTCACTGTGTTTTTTCCATTCAGATGCGTTTTCAAAATGTTATTTAATCTGTTGGTGTACTGTTTTGATAGTGTTTGTTTAGTTTTCTTCTGTTCTGTGAGTCTGGCCTGCTGGAATCCCAAATACTTGTACACTTCACCCTCTTCCATGGATTCGATAGTGTCTCCATTTTCAAGAGTGAAGTCTCCTTTCTTTAGGACTCCCTTTTCTATGTGGATTGTTTTGCATTTGTCTAGACCAAACTCCATGCAGATGTCTTTTGAAAATGTGTGTGTGATTTGTAATAGCTGTTGTAATTGTGTTTGTGTTGAGGCATACAGCTTAATGTCGTCCATGTATAAAAGATGTGAGAGTGTGTAATGTGTTGTTCGGTTTTGTCTAATGTTGTAGCCACAATTCGATGTATTCAGTTTGTTGGAAAGTGGATTTAGGGCGAGGCAGAACCAAAGTGGGCTGAGGGAGTCACCCTGAAAAATACCACGTCTAATGTGTATGGGTTCTGTGGCTACGTGATTGTTATTTATAGTGACATGTAGTGTTGTTCTCCAGTGTTGTATTATGTTTTGTAGGAATGTGATGTATGTAGTATTGATTTTATAAAGTTGTAATGTTTGTATGAGCCATGAATGTGGTACACTGTCAAATGCCTTTTTGTAATCTATGTATGCTGCGTGTAAGTGTCTGTGTTGTCTGTGTACTTGTTTGAGTATTGTTGTGTCGATGATCAGCTGCTCTTTGCACCCCATGTGACTTCTACGGCAACCTTTCTGTTGTTCTGTGAGAATGTTGTTTTCTTCGATGTGTGTGTATATTTTGTTGGTGATACATGAGGTTAAAATTTTGTATAGTGTTGGTAGGCATGTGATTGGTCTGTACTGTGATGGGTTTCCAGTGTTTGTGCTCTTGGGTTTCATGAAAGTGATGCCTTGTGTAAGAAAGGGAGGTGTGTCTTTCGGTTCGTGTATGAGATGTGTGAGATGTTTGGCCAGTAAGTCATGAAGACAGGTAAAATGTTTGTACCAGAAATTCTGGATGCCATCTACACCAGGGGCTTTCCAGTTGTGTGTGCGTCTTATTGTGTTTGTGAGTTCTTCTGTGGCAATGGCAGTATAGGGCATTTCTGGTACATTTAATATGCGTGTCTCCTCTTCTGCGATCCAGCTGGCTCTCTGGTTGTGTATAACTGGCACTGCCCACAGGGCAGACCAGAAGCTAGTGAGTGATTGTTGTGTTGGTATTTCTCTGTTTTGTGCTTGTCTAGGGTCTTTAGTATTTATGTTTCTGTAGAATGTCTTTTCGTTGTTTGTGAATAATGTGTTGTCTTGTTTACGTGCTAAACTGGTTTTGTATCGTTTCAGGCGTTGTGATTTTGCTGTAAGTTTCTGTTTTAGTGTGTCTATGTATTCTTTAATGTGTATGTTGTGGTTTTCATGGTGTGTGTGTGTTTTTAGTTTTCTAAAAATCTTTCTAATAGATTTCATAAGTTTTGTGGATGTGTTGTTTTTTGTGTATTGAGTGAGTCTACCTAGATCCATTCTGATTTCATTTATTTGTTTTTCGAGTCGCTTTTGCCAGGCAGGCTTTAAGTGGTGTCTTGTGTTTGTGCCCAGCTTATTTGGAAGTGTTTTAAGACCTAGGTGTGTAGTGACAGTGACAGCAGCTGCATAAATAAGTGTGTGTATTTCTATGAGTGTTGTTTCTGCATTAATAAATTTTGGTAAAATGTGTGTGTTCATACAATGTAGTGTATTGTTCAACTGTTGAGAGTTGTGAAGTTTAGGAATGCGTGGACGTTGCGTGGGATCTGTACCTGTGAATTTGGTTAATGTTTCCTGGAGTGTGTCAGTGAGTTTATTTATTAGGTCTGTGTCAGTGTTGTTAATGGGCTGCATGTTATCATTAATGTATGTTATTTCTGGTGTCTGTTCCACATCGTGTTCTATTTGTGTGTGTGAATCAGTTTTGTGTTGCGATATTTGTTCTGCTACCTGAGTTTTAATGTTTTCTAATGTACTGTGTGGTATGAGATTTCTGTGGATGATGGTTCTTCTTTGATCTGCTATGCGTTGTTCTGTGACTGTGATGTTTGGGTATCTGCTTGTGAATTTGTCATATAGTTCCCTTCTGTACCCTGTACTGTCGGTTTCTAATTTTGTGATTGTGTAGTATGTACGCATGATGAATTCGTTCATGTCAGTTGTCCATTTCATGCGTTGGCGTGGTTTTCCAGCCTTGGTGGTCTCTGGCTGTGTTACCTGGGAAACACGTTGACTGGTTGGGCTCTGATGTGGTGACCCGTTCCCTACTCTGGGTATATGTATTGCAGTAGCCAGACTTGGGTTGGTGCTGCTTTCGCCACCAGTGGCCAAGGGAGACTGTAGTAGACTTTCCGAATGTGAGCCTCTGCCTAACTCACAGACGCGGACCTTGTTAACCCGGGAGACGTCCGAGCCGGTATGCTTTCGTTTTCTGCTTTGTGCCATTGCATACAAACAAAACACCACCAAAGTGGGGACACCTGCTAGCATTTGGTTGAGCATAATGGAATAGCCTTCTCGCCCTGGGTGACCCTACTAGAAATATAATTTCTGACGTGCATCACCCATTCCGCCCACGTACACCCCTCCGCCACTTTGAGGCAGCATAGCAGGATTCAGGAGGGGTTATTACTATTATTATTATTATTATTATTATATATCAATATTAGCATCATCATAATGGTATTCATGAAGAGGAACATATCTTTTTTTTTTTGCATAAACTAATTGGAATTTAATTTTAGTTAATTATGCATCCTAATCAATTACATCATCTGCATACTAATTTGATTTTGTTGGATTTGCTAGCTTCGCATAAACAACAAAAAGCTTATCATCACACAAAATTGTATCAAAATATTTTGCATGATAGAATGAAATAAAAATTATATAATTTAAATAAATCAATTTGATAAAAGTTGTTAATTGGAATAACTCTAAAATATGAAGAGAAATAATAAAGATCCAAACATTATGATTAATAATTTAATGAAGCTTTATGATTTTAAAGTTTTTATGATTTATTAATATATTTTAACAAATTACTTACTGGAGGAAGTGATTCTTCAGCAGCACTTCCTGGAAGAGGAATACTTTGAATAAGAAACAGAAGCTGTTGCAATTTTTTATCTGAAATACTGAGGTTTAAAAGTGGAAGTTCTCCTGATATTTTCATCCTGAAATTTCAAATTATATAATAGAAATCATAAATAAAAATTTTATTTCTACTGAAATTATTTTGCTTATATACATACTTAGGTAATCTAGGGTCTTCTTGAATAATGCATTGTTGAAGATAAACAGTTACATTGATAGGATCAATTAAATGGACAGAAGATTTCTGTAATAGCTTTGCTTTCTTCCAATTTTCTCCTAATATATAAATATATAAATTATAAGTAGTATTTAAAATTATAGTAGATCCCAACTTACATTGTTTCAGAGATATGTGAATTTGCAAGTCTCTTCAATTTTTGTTAAATTTTCCATAAAACATTAATAAAAAATTCATTAAACAATTTGCATTTTCACAAAAAAAATTATCACTCGTGGTCTTAAATTTTCTTATTTATGGTTAAAGTTGGCTCATAAATTTCATTTTATCATTCCATTTGCTAATTTCGAATTTAAGCATTTTTGGATTAATGCAGTTTTTTATTGATTCAATATTTTTGGATGGATTAATAGATTAAGTCTGGAACCTACTGTATATAATTAGCATATTTCAAATATCTTAATTTTAAATTCAATTTTTAAAAAATATCATCATCAATTTATTTCCATATTTAATGAAAATCAACAATCTGCATAAGAGTTCCTTTTAAAAATATTACTAAAAATTATACAAACGTTTATACCTTAAGGTTAATTTTATTTCATAAATCATGATTATTACTTATCTATAATGATATGACTGAAATATTAATAGAATGCAAAAGGAAGCCGTATAGTACTCAATAAATATATAAATGTATGTAAATGATTTTTGATTTGATATATACTAAAGAGAAGTTGATAGACAAAAATCATCAGAAATAGGAAGCCGTATAGTACTCAATAAATATATAAATGTATGTAAATGATTTTTGATTTGATACATACTAAAGAGAAGTTGATAGCCAAAAATCATCAGATCATGAATAATTCATGAATAATTTTGGAAAGTTTAAAAATCTAGCAAAGGAAGAGTATGTTATGAATATTTATATCAATGTTTATATACAGTGGGTTGATTTATAAAACCGAGTTAGTGAATATGTCAGCCTGAGTTATTATTAATTTATATAACAGTTTGACGCTGGATACGGCCACAAGTAGCGGTAGCGGCTCGTCGGAAACTACGAGTAGCGGTAGCGGCTCGTCGGCAACTGGGCCGCTGCTCCTCCACGCATAAGTGACCGGAGACTGCAGTCGAGCATCTGTAATTGTGGATGTCTCGCCGGACTCACACTTCGGAGCAGGTTCGGGTCTCAGTTGAGTTTTGTTACTTTACTCAAAGCATTTTATCTTATTTCTTAATATTTTAATTTTATTTCCATCTATCTGACACCAATGTGGAGCTGGAAGTGTTTAGCAGTTTTGCGTCTGTGTCGCTTTCGCACAAGATCGTAAACGCTCCTAATCAAAAGAATAATATGTGGAAAGACTATGTTTTAATTCTAAACAGATTTGATTAGATCCGTTCGACGGACTTCTACCGCCCATAGGATCTCATGGTGGACCTATTCTTTCCCCGGACCCACAGGGGAGTTGTTTGTAGATAGTTGTATCTACGAATGATATCGTTTAGTCGCTTCTTACGACACGCAGATTCACGGCAGTCTAATTCTAATTTCCCCAGATCTGCAGGGGGTTTGATAGCCTTTTCTGGGTCTGTATTGATCCGTTCGACGGGTTCTTACCACCCATAGGTTCGCATGGTGGACCTATTCTTTACCTGGACCCACAGGGGTTGTGTTATGTCCTTTAATTATTGTCGATTAATGATTCTCCTTGGAATCTTAGAACATTTCGCTTGCCCAGTGTCTATCTTCCGAGCGGGAGTTTGATTGGAATCCGTGTCGGATCAGGGGGAGGATTATCCGACTCCCCGTCCTGGGATTCGAACTCCATTCTGGCAATGGCAGGCTTTAATCGATTAGCATGTGCTAATACTTTTCTTTTTGTCTTCCTATGTTCTGTGAAAGTTGCAGGACTATTTTCCTCAATTATTTCATAAGGTCTTCCAAACCTCGAATAAACTCGTTCCACATCCAGCGGAATGTGGACTTTATCGCGGACTGAAAATTTATGTGGCTGAGTTTCCTTTATTTTTGTAACCGAATTTATTTTAGGCAATTTAGCTTTATTTTTATCCTGGCGAGTAATTTTAATTCTGGCACATAGATTATTAGATTGATACTTTAATTGTTTATCATTGC
>AYEL01089270.1:0-35835 GCA_000484575.1 Olivierus martensii | reverse complement strand
TTTGTCTGTCAACGTTTATGAGAGGCACTTCGTATATACCTGATTGCTCTTGCCTACCATACTTGTCTTTCACATTCTTGAGCAATTCTGTCACCGTGCTGGGTCTCTTATAAGCTGGTTTCTTTCCTTTAAGTTTGAGTATCTTTTTTACCATTTGGAAATCTCCTAGGGTATCCTCCACAACTTCAAATTCTTCATGTGTTGTACTGTTATTATTAACTTTGTCTTGCCTTTGCTCTTTCTGTTGACTATTTAACATGTTTCCGTTTTTCATTTCAATTTCTTTAAGAGTTTTAATCACTAAGTTTTTTGAATAACCATGTCTCTCTGCTATTTCTATGATTTTCTCAATCTCTACTCTCTGGAAGTTTTTCGTGCTACAGTGGGTCATAGCTCTATATAGGTAAGTTCTAATTGCTGCCTTCTTAATCTTAAATAGATTTATAAAAAGGAATACTTTATAACATTATTCGAATTGTAACGGCAGCATACGATGTTTAAAAACTCTAATAATAGTTATTATTAATGTATGAGCTGATGATGGCATTTTAACGCTGAAAATGTTACTCAATAAAGTTTTTAGTAAAAGTTATTGGATTGATAGCTGGTCTGCTCACACATGCTGTAGAAATTGCTTCGTAAGTAATAAATTATTTTAGAAGTAAAATATTTTTACAGTTTATCAGTTTTAAAAATTCGGTCCGTTTTAAAAGCTTTCTTCAAAAATAAATATCAGATTATAAGGTTAACAACATCGATATAGAAATATTTATCTTGAGTGATGCAAAGATGTGTAAAGCGCGTGGCTATTTAGATTAAAAAAAAGAGGATGAAAAAGAGAGCTAAAGAATAAAAGACTTCACTCAGTTAAGCAGCAGATGCGGGTAATGCTAAGAGGTGAATGACATCACCTACCAATGTAGAAGTGAGGGCGATTGGATAAAAAACTACTGACCCTTTAACTCCTTATTTAATTAATGAAGTCGACCCTACCTGTTCCCTTCTTTCCCCTTCTTTATGCACACCTGTTCGACGAGTTAAAACGAAAAAAAGTTCAGAGTCACCTAAAGCCAGAGAGAGAGAAACTGGTACATATGGGTGCAGCGCACTAATAACTAAAATCAACGCTATCCTACGTGATCATAAAAAGGAAAAAAATAAAGCAGTATAGGACTTTAAGCGAGAAATAAAAAAAATCTATTAGAAGAAATTACAAGATGAGATACGAGAAATATTTATAGATGTTGTTCATGTAGTGGCAGATCGAGATTAGAATGCAGTCCTAGATGAAAATTCTTCTACTGAAGTGACAATTACTATATGTTGTTTAGCTTCCAATCTTTTTCTAATTTTATTTTTTTCGTAATTATAATCGAAAAAATGATTAATTACACACACATATATATATAATAAAAGTAAAATTAATTCTTTAAAAAATTCGCAATTTTTACTATTAGGCTATATGTTAGACCATTCACAATTTTTCTAATAATTGCGAAATACTTGTTTTGTTTAGTTCTAGACTTCTTAGTATGAATATCAGAAACACAATTTCCGCAACAGGAAGATATCCATCAACATATTCTAGGTATATTTTCGTAGTGAATTCTTCCACGTACTTAAAGGACAGAGTTGACACACTGTTTGTTTGCAAAACAAGCATAATTTCAAGAACTTCAGCTCAGCGGGAGATTAAAAAGTATCTCCCTAAGAGTTTCACAGGAAGTTTCACGTATGATCGAGCATTTCTATAGTACATATTAAACTGGTTTATTTGGAAAGCTGCCTTAGTTTTTATTATTTTTTGTTAAAGTTGAAAGTTACGGTCTTTTGTTGACGACATTCAAATTATTGGGTCGAGACCAAAATGTTACGAACTTTGATCTACCTTAAATAACGTAAATGTTGTCTGGTTTTGTTGGCAATCTTCACGATTGAATGGAGGTGAATGGGCGGAGAGAAAGAGATATCTGTACTCTATTATCAACCGGCACGTACTTACCGGGTTAAGAAATGGTTCCAGATAAATCTAATTTCTTAGATAATGACTTTGACTTCAATTACTTTTACAAGGTATGATTAGATAAATAAGCAGGCCAAAGGCTTCAGGATGTTCACTTTTCAAAATGTTCTATACTGGTTTCTGAACATGTAACATTAATAACGCAATAAAATAATGGATACAACTTATATTAATTGATAGATCATTTAACTTTTAACAGTTTGACCTTAACCATTCGTTAAGGTCGGCCATTCATCAATTAATATTATCAAGAAAAATTCCGAAACGTTATCCAAAATTGATGATACTTCTCCCGTTTAAACTTATTGGATGTATAGTAAAATATTTATACTTTTTACAAATTTTCTTTAAAAAAATAAAAAATAAGCATAAAAATGAGGTTGGAAGAAGATAAATTTTTTAATAGTAATTCTGTCAAGATAACAACTTGGTAGAATGTTAAACAAGTTCCATAATTCAAATTTTTGATGAAAAATAAATTGCTTCGCCTGCAGTAATTTATGTGATAATTGTAAAACTACTTACCGAAATCGTGCTACTAGTTGCATCCTTACTGTCTAAATAATTTATTTAAATTTTTCTTAAGCATATTTTAAATAATACAAATTACATATTAACAACATAACGATAGAATAATTTTTAAAGAATTATATTTAATTAATGCGTGCTCCAAGCCAAAAACAAAAATAAAAAAAATAAAAAATAAAAACTCACCGTATGTTTTAGTACGTTTAAAAAATGCTATCAATTACTAATACTTCCGGAGGTGACAATAATAAAAAAAATAATCGTAAAACGTTTCGTTTCCTGTTGTAAAACGAGGTATTTTGTACAAACTTCCGTTTCCATATTTATATACAAGTCTCAATTGATGGAATAACTGGTCGGTCTGTCTAAAAGAGGTATGTATGTGTGTGCACCTTATCACACGCTTCATCTATCAGACTTATATAATATATTGCTATCTACCTCCCAGCTTAGAAATACCTCCTGACAGATTTACCGTCATCGCTTGTCTCGGGTCACGTGACACGACACTACCCAAACTTCGAAGACACTTGTTTCATCTTTACCGACCAAAACCAGTTCTACTTTTATCATAAGTTTGAAGTTTTATCCTTTTCCTCCAAGACGAAATTAAAATAATAATAAAACTATGTAAAAATGAAGAGTACTTATGGATAGCAATAAAATATTTAATTATCTTTTTATCTTATTTAAATTACATACATATATATTTTTTAAATGTATGCGGATTGTTGTTACTTAATTGAAATTTTATATATTGAATTAATTAAACGTTTATCCATTCGCAATTAATAGTTATTTATCTAGTTAACTAAGCGGTTAATTAAATTTCGAAAGTATAAATTGAGTTTCCATCCTGTTTAAACATCCTGACCTAGAATGTTTCGTATGTTGACTGCGAGACTTTTACTGTAAATAATTAAAGCATTTATTAGTCACTGTTTGAGAAATTACAAAATTTATGTGTTTGTGGTTATTCCCAGGAAAAATTTATTAATGAAAAAAACAAATTTAAACGGGCAAAATTCTAAGAAATGAATGTTAAAAATAATATTTGTTCGTAAGTTTTTGGTGGGGTGCGGATAATATGTTTTCATAAAATCAACTCGTAACTGTTAGCATCGAGGCCAAAAAAACATTTTAGCGATTTTATTTCTCGATGATTAATTTGTTTGACTTAATAATTACTGTATTACAATGACTCAAATTTATAAATTTCGATTCAACATCGTGTTAAATAAGTCTACTCTTCAAAATCGCTATTCATTCAAATATCTTTATAAATAATGAAGAAGTTGTTTGAAGTTCTCGCTGAGTTAGATAATAAAATGAAGAAGAAGAAGAAAAAAAAAAGATAATAAAGAAAAAGGAAAGACGGAGGATATAAAAGAATTTAATTCATAGAAAATATTAAAATATTCAAGCTAGCAATGACTTGTATCATTTTTCATTCTTAGAGGAAAGTGACTTTCCTGTCGCCTTTTTAAGCAATCATTTATAAACATGTATAAAGAGGGAAATGAAGGAATGAAAGGGAAACTTTTTAAAGAACTTTCTCCGAGCATTTTTCATTCCCTCTGGCACCCAACCAGGAAGTTTCGCTGTCCTGTCAAACACCTTCTCTATGTGTGCACCCTAGGCAGTGATTTATCGAGAAAAGTCTGGTCTCGATGACCTACTTAGTCATCTTAGGTGCTGATTGGTTGCTCATAAATGACAACTTCTTATACCATCAAATATTGGTTTAAAAACTGAAATATTTTCAATACTTTTGGTAACCTGTTGCCATCGTAATAACTTATTTATCATCTCTATTCTCTTCCAAACAATTTTTTTTTTTATTCTTCCTTTCTTTTTTATCGCTAACAACTTTCCTTTTCGGGAATACAGATTGGTATCTTTATACTCGTGACATTTCTGGGACACGTAAATGGGGGAATTCAATATATTGACTACGCTAGTTGTACTCAATTGCTCGACTTTTTGTAATTAGCATAAAAAAAATTAAATATGTCATTAGTCATTCATAAACCGATCACGTTAATTTTTACTATTCGTTTAACGGAATGAATGAATGTACGACAGTTTAATTTATTTCGCATTTTATCACAAAATTTAATTTTCGAAAACTGGAACATCTCGGATCGTGCAATATTTTCTATTCCCAATAATTTCACCGCGTAATAACGAACATCAAAGTTTATTCACTGGTAAAACAGGAAATTTGTATATTTTACGGACATCTTATTGTTGTCTATTGATAAAAGTCTGTTTTGAATTGGCTTTGTGCCTATCGGTAGCATGACTGAAAACATTGATGGAAAGTTTATTTTGGAAACAAACTAGAAGTTTTATATATAGTTTGCATAATTCTTTTTCTATCCGACAGTATATTAACTTTCGTGAATTGAACAGAAATATCAGATTTGTTTATCCAGAAGCAAACGGAAAATAAAAACCACACATGTTTATGCCCAATTTGATTATATTCAGTTTATTAATTTTTGTTTTGTTTGCTAAAAATGTACATTTGTATACCGAGTGTATACTGATAGTAAAGATGACCTTCGAGACCAGCCAAAGGCAGAAAAGATGGACTTCTCTGCATAATTTTAAAGTCGTGCAAAAAAGCCGAAAAACGAGTTTGTAAAGATTTATTGCTTGCACGAATATACTTGATTTAAATTAAACTTTTGCTACTTTAATCCGACGAAAAAAAAATTAAATGATCTAAATATTTTCACCGGATTGCTTTTACTACTTCATTTTTAAAAAAATCTCGAGTATTAGTAGGTTATGTTAATTAGTCATAAAAATACTTTTAAATAAATTTTATACCAACTGAAAAGATTAAAACACTAAAAAATAAAAACATTAAATGCAATTTTAATAAAAAGAATAACGAAAATAAACATAAATGAAAATTGCTAGTTTTCTTAATAGACACTTATTTCGAGTAAATTATATGGAGTGCAATTCATAACTATGTTATTTAGAGAATTGAAGTTTATAAATCAGAAAACGCAAAAAACAAGGTTATAATATAGAATTATTAACCATTTGTTAACGTTATTAATCTTAGTGCAAACCATTTTCTTGTTGTTAAGCGATTTTCTTTCCTTTTCGCCGCTTTATAGCTAACCTGTGTTTTAACTTCTGCCAGTCTAAGTACTTCGGACATAAATCTGTGAAGTGGAGAGAGAGCTCTACCATTAAGTGAAAATAAATGATCGTCTCCCGCTATATACTTCTGTATACTTTCAGACTTATGAACGTTATAAAGAGATATAATCTAAACACGATTGTTTGGTTTCTTCTCCAAACGTCTACTGGTACAATTGTGCAATTTGTTTCCCTTTTAGCGATCCTATCGATGAATTTAACGTCTTTATCTAGCAAAAGTTGCCCGAGGATAGTGTCCTTCTCCATCTAAAAAGCGAAGCAAAGACACTACTGTTAACAACCGCTATCATTGCGTTAAGTAATAGTCTTTCCGCAATTAAGTGAGAAGAGTCATTGCGATCTCAATCTAGCTTTTGATACGCGGTGCCGCCAGCGGATGTCACAGGGTTCCTTCAGAAAAATGGACTCCAAATTGAGGGAAACGTTAAAGGATGTACCCCCGAGCTCTGGGAGGTATCGAAAGTCGTGAGAGGGGTGCTGTTATCAGCACCAAAAGTACAGAATACTTGGGCGGGTTGTAGAGACTGATGTCTTTGATGGATGACGAATACAAATCGTGCACGTACTGTAATTAAAGCCCCGTTTCCGTCTCAAAACTCTTAAAAAGCCCAATTATATTAGAATGCAGTGTGAGACGAATGCAACCTTTCTTTACGATTCAAACCCTGCCGAGAATAGCATACAGTTTCTAAAGAAAAGCGTGTCTTATCAAATTTTGACGCATGTATAAAATCTGTCGTCAAAGAGATTCTTTGAAGAGGAATTGACAAATGAGAACTGTCTGTCATTACTTTCCGGTGCGTCACAGACATCTGTCTATCACGTGACGTGTCTATATTAATGACGTAAAAGTTGCGGAAGAAGGAAGCTAAATCGTCTGAGTCTATGTATAGAAAGTGGGTTCTTCTTGAATTCAGCTGTCGGTGAACATAGGACATGATCTTAAAATATCCCATTTGCTGTTCCGTTGAAGAGACAAAAAAGAAATTTGACAAAACAATTTTGTTTCTCCAAACTCTTACAAATTATCTTGTTAGAGAGAAAGAGAGGAAAAAATGAAAGAAACTATATGTGGATTAATTTAACCGTTTTCTTGACTTTTTGAAACATTTTGATATGAATAAGCCAGTCTAGCATACATTTTTAATCTGAAAAATCAGTAAATTCGTTCATGCCACCGTGTTTAGGTTGTCAAATTAATCAAGAATATTAGCTAGACTTACTGGTTCTCGTAAGTGTAGTTAGATTTCCATTGATATGAAAACGTACAAAGAGAAAATAGATATTCCCCTTCAGTTAAAAAACTCAGTCAGTAGAAGAGCGTAAGGTAAACAACTTAAGATTCTCTCGACAGGAAAATTTGTAGTTTTAATCCATTAATGAATAATGCAGCATGCAAAGAGCCCAAAGGAAGTCAATGCGAAGACGCATGCCATAAACTCGACTGTTGACTTACACAAAGTTTAACGTTATCATTCAAATGGCAAGTTTTGAAAGCTCTAGATAATGTTACTTGTTTATACTTAAGGCTATTTACGTCTTCTGTAAATACAATTGTGTAGATCTTTTTTAAAAAGAGGAATCCTGGACTATTTCAGTAGTAGTTATATATCTCGACAGCTAAATTAAAAGCATCTTTGTATCGAGTTTACTATTTCAAAATTTTTTATGTAAAGTATTAAATCCTAAATTACTGACCAGTTAAAACGAATCTCGCACGAATCCGAATTATTAATAAATTGAGTTTTATGAATGACATAAGTTTTACTAAAATAAATTCTCTAGGCCTTCATCCAAAATTATTTTTGCACTTAACGTATACAGTAGATCTCTTGCTTCATCTTGGCACTCATGAGTCTTAAAGAGTATTCTGTTAGAACCACAGTACACTAAATACAGTAAGTAAATACATTATCCATTAAACCTGAAGCTAAAGTAAATAAATAGAACGTCATTAGCAATTCTATTAAAAAGGTTAATGATAAATTTATAACTTGAATCTAACTGGTCGTAAAGATGAATTTTAAAGCTCTGTTAATTAACTCTGTTAAACAAGATTGTTTTGTCTTCGGCATTATGATGTCTGCATTTTATATATAATTCGAAAAAATTGCATTAAAATTCCAAATTTAAAATAATTCTTACATTATTAGAGAAGAAAAAAATAATGCAACATGTCTAATGATTAATATGAATCCTTCAACTTAATTTTATTATGTAAAAAATATATTAACTAAATTTTAAAACAATACCGCAGCACGGTATGGCAACTTTTCCTAAGGTTTTTAACCTAATCTAAGATTTTTATAGATGGTCACGAACTGAAACCGCAACGAATCACGTTCTAATTATTCGGCACTCCAAAGAGAAGACAATTAAAACCAATCTCTGACTTTATCATCAAAGTAAACGGGCATGCAACATTTATTTTCACACCTACGAACATTATACAAAACACTCCACCCATCGTAAACTTGGGCAAGGAGGGACACAATGGCTGAGAATCCCTTTCGATTCAAACCAAACAAACCCTTCCGATAGTGTGAAATCTTGCAGATAGTGCCATCTGGAGCTCATCGATAGAACTTCGATGTCACATCAGAGGTCAAAAGTCAGAAATATATATAAAAGGAGAATGGCATTAAATTTAACCTCACCTGGCTCTCTTCGAGATATAGTTAATTAGATGGTTTAATATAACTGATCCAAAGTTAGATCTACAGTCTTATTCTCATAAATCCAGACTTATCATATAAAATGGGATTCATCAACGGAGTCACGACGAAAGAGAAATGATCGATTGTTAGTTTACAGGAAAGGATTAGATTTCTGAAAAAAGGACTTCTCTTTCTTCATTACTGTAACTTTAAATAGTTTTACCCTGTGTAAACAGGACGTCATGACATCACTTCCGTTCTATATGCTGCTTCCTGCTCCTCTCACTTCCGGATGGTAAACCATCTCCAGACTCTTCTAGGAAAAATAGATAATCCAAGCAAAGAATAAATTGCAATGGAAACATATGACGTAACTCAGATGACATAAGTAATCTAATATCGACTTGGGACTATCTAGATATAGCCTCTTTAAATTAATCCTAGTTTGATCTAATCGAGTTAAGAAATGCAATAATTTGCTATAATACCAAGCCTTCCAATGATTTAATATATATTACAGAAGGTAACTTAGAAATAAGAAGAAAATAATATAACAAATTTGAATTTTGATGTTTGAATGCAAAATTCTGAGATGCTCGATAAAGACAGATTACCCTTAACTCATAACGTCCACTTTAAAGCTTTCAGAATAATAGGTATAAAATAATTATCACAAAGTAGTCAACAGTTTAATCTCAAATTTTTAATCATAAAATGCATAAAGTTTTTAACATTTTCATCATTTGCGATCAGATAAAAATCTAAAAACAACAATCTCTATCTAAAATATAGGCTTACTCGCGAATAAACTATTTACTCATTTCCATATCAATAATTCTAAAATAATTTGGCTATTATTATATTAATAATCTGCAAAATCGAAATTAAAATAGATATAAATTTAATTATCGGAGGAAGTTACTTATTTAAATAACTTCCTCCGATAATTTTGAGAAACTTCTAAGACCTCAATGCAATCAAAAACTTAAGGCTAGAAATATGATAAAAATACAAAGTTAAATACCCATTTTATCTATTTTGTTAAGGCACTAACAAAATAATAACAATTTTCACTCGGGTCCGATACGATTACGACCCAATGCATGGAAGCTTCACTCACCAACAGATGTTATTCCTTAGTGTTGTCGAAGGACGTAACTGTTATATCCACAGACACACAAGTTCGGACCAGGTCATCCATTGACAAATGTCGACGGACAGTCTCGTATCCGAAGATATATATACCTCACGACATAGTCCCGACCGACTGAATGCACAGTCTGACTACTTAATCCTTGTACTGACGACCGGCTGTTTTTAACGCTGAACTACGCGGGCACCATCCAACCGTTGGTGCCTACGTCACTAGAGGGTGGGGACTCTGCATTACCTGCCTGCTACCTGTTGCACCGGCACACACTTGTTGGTGCTGGCTTCTCCTTTCCAGAAAGCTATCTGACCATTTACGTCGATGGTTCGCCTGCCCGGTTTCCACAATACACGATATTATTACGTCATTAAATATTTATAAATACGCTTTAAACCTAATTTGCTGAAACTTCACATTTTCTGTTTATTTACATTCGAAAAATTCAAAATATCGACAGCACATATTCTAAATTATCGATCACTTTCGCTCCAAATATTTTTTCCTTTTTTTTTTCTCCCGATTTTTAATGTCATGAAACTAATAAATTAATATAATTATCCGGGAGAGTAGAACTTTTAAGATATATTTTCGTACCGAAACTGTTTAATGAGCAACAAAATAAATGTCTTAATTGTTTTGACAACCTGACTATTTACATTTTTCTCCTTAGAAAATAAGAATAATACGGCTTATGAGATACAAAAACCGTTCTAAAAATAATGTTGTTTATTTTCGCTGCTTAACGAAATTTCCAGTTGCTGAAATATTGAAAAATAAACAAAAATGCTTTTACACTCTCTTATCTATATATATTTTTTATATTATATTCGGTGGGTTGGATTGCTAATTGAATTATCCCAGAGAGAGATAAGATGGTGTAACGAAAGTTTCTGTGAAATCAATTTTGTGAATGAAAGCGTCAGAAGCCACAAGTGTCCTAAAAAGGACCTCTTCCTGCCTCCTGTTTCGACTTCCTCATTACGTCATGGTTCGAGTCAAAACACGCAACGCCCTCTAGTAACAAAAAAAGGTAACTTTTCGTACTAAATGTTATTTTATTTAACTTTTTAAAAATTAAAATGCCTAAAGTTGTTTAACTATCGCTTTCGACAGTGTAAAATATTAATCGAAAGTATTATTGCAAACTTTTCCACTCCTTACACATTTTTATTCTGATTAACGATGAATTTCACGATATTCGCTTATTTAAATAATTACATTTATTTGAAAACATGAAAAATCTAAAGAAACAACTCAAAATTCAACGTAACGACGTGGGAGGAGTAAAAGCGTATCTCCTATACCGCAAATTACATAACAATATAGTCTTATTAAGCGTAGTTTAAATATAACGGTGATTCATCAGACGAAACTTTACTTTTCCTCAGCTCATAAATATCAAAAGAATTTTTTAATGGATCTCGGCCATAATTATGAAATCAATTATTGAAGAAAATCGGCGACTGTTTTCGAAGTAATTAATTAATTAATATTTATTTGGAGGCACATATAATGAATTGCATCGATAGTATAATAAATAAATCAAGTCTAAATCTAATCTTTTCGGATTACCAAACAGGCAGATTCTAATTGATAATCGCATACTAAACTCGCGGATGGGATAGTAATCCAATAAAATTTATTTAAAGACTTCGATCTTCGTTTGATCGAAGCTGTTATCTTTACAGTTAGAGCATCCTGCAGCTTACTGATACGATAGATGTACAACGTCGTGCATTCGCCACACGTAAATACTTGGCTTTCTAATTAACAAATTTAATTAAGAGAATGATCCACAAAGACGAGATTAAACTACGACACCTTCAAGGTCAGACAGATTCATTTCTGCAACCAAAAAAAATAGAGAAAAAAATTTTGTAGACAGTAAATTCTCGCTAGCGCTTCTGGTCGGTTGTCAAACATAACTAATGGTCCTCAATTAATGGGTGCTGTGGGAATTTTATTTCAGTCCAATCCTTTAGGTAGGAAAGAAATGATTGTAAAGAAATAAAATTCAAGTTTGACAATAATCTTCCATCGAAATTATTTTTATGAGTCACATTTTATTTAGAGGTCAACCGATCTTCAGAAAATTAGTTCTGGCAATTGTTAAAATTCGCTTTGATAATAGTCCATTTGAAACATTAGTAATAAATCTATTTAAGTGTTCTTAGCGTGAACCTTATCTTGCATAACAGTATATCACTGTCTTTAGCACAAGGAAAAACCTTTGACCCCAGGAAGAGGTCGCAGTTTTTACAGTAGATCTTTACCAGGAAAGCATGGTGTACCGGCTTGTTGTGTGATCAGTATTAAAATTTAAAGATCCAGTTTATGTGCCGAATTAAAAGATAAAACATCTCATGATCGCTCGAGGAAAAGAAAAAAAATAATTGTCCTCAATCCCGAGACGACATCTGGATTGTGTCCGTTTGCCATATTTGCATCTCTTTTGTGATGTCGTGATTCAAGCCGGATGAAATTCTTTACATTATTTTTTCCTTTATTTTTTGTTTCTTCTTCTGTGGTCTTTTCCCTCTTGGAAGTATTAATATTCCTCAACTAAAAATTTGTTTTTGATTATTTAATTTTTTTCGTATTTATTGATAGGCTATTTTTTAAAAATTAAAAATCAATGTTCTATAGATAGATAAAAAATAAAGGTTCGTTTTTTAGTAATTAAAATTGATTAATTAAATTTATGAATAATTTAAATGAAATTTAACTTAATTTAATTTGTAAACAAAATAAGATTAAAAAAAACTCGATTATTTTGACCTGAAAAAAATTGTTATGTGGAGGCAATAAATTCCAATTAAAACGAACTTAAACTGCCGAATTTAATGAAAAAATTGCTGAATCAGCCCACGTTGACCTTTAAAATTTAGATCTAACCAGGAATCATTACTTTAGCATAGGTCATACAATGGGAGGTCCTCTAGACACGATCTGGAAAATTATATTATTGAAATAGTCTCGATAATTGAACCAATTTAGATTTTTACATATATCCAACTGTAAGGCATCTTCACGCTTCGTTCACGTACGTATGATGTGAATAACATGACATATAGTCGATTCACGCGTGACACTATGGCACGAAAGCTAAATTTAAGCAATATTTATGACATCGTTCAACATTTATTTTCGACGTGATTTTTGGTAGAAACCACCCATTTGCCTATTATACAGAGGTCCGCGTCACGTTCGACTCAATTTTGATACGAATATATATAGCGAGAGGTCATAGGTGACAGCTGCATTACCGATTAAATTTCTTGTTAGGAATAAAAGAAGTGTAAAATGCATAATTCCGGATTCTTGGCTTAAAGTTTAAGCTGATGTATAACTCGTTAATAGTTATAAAATTGTTTTATGATAGCGTTTACATCATCATATCGATTCGTAAAAAAATCGCGTTTATAGATCAGAGAGATCACCATGAATCATTAAAAGGTCACGATAAGTTCGAAAGAGTGACTAGAATTTCTGTTCATATATCGGAAGACAACGGGCCGAGTTGCAAGGTGAAAGTTCAATGGAATTTGTTGGGATTTATACAAGACGAAATCGTTCCTTCGTGTCTTCTTTAATACTAACTCGTCACGATACGTGTGAAATTTACGATCGAATCGTCCTCCTAAGTCATCTTTTATAGACCTTAATACTGTCACTCCCACACGCCGAGAATGTTATAGTGGACTGGATAAAATTTCTTTATGCATATATTATACAGTTTAAATGATGCAAATTAATTTTCAATACGAGAAAATGATTAATTTGTACAAATAATTAAGTTAAAAAGCTTAATTGTATATAAAATTGATAAAGTATGTTGAATAAAAAAATGATAACTTTTCTCGGTTTTTTAGTACATTTAACCTATATATAAGTAATAAAATGTTTATAATTGAAGAAGAGTATACTCGTAGACTGATCTGTCTTTTTGCTGATATAAAAGTTGTAATGATGCTTTATAGTCTATAGTCTAATCAGTTAACGAAAATAAATTTACACCTGTAAATTGATTGATTTTCGAATTTGTTTATAGACCTGGTGGCGCCATCTGGTGCAAATTATAATAATATATCTGTAGAATATTCAATTTTTATATTAATACATTTGCATAAATATATAATTAAAATCAAAATTGTTAAAAGTTAAATAAATGACTTTTATGTGGTAATGACTCTTCTCTGTAGAATACTCTTTTAATTTCATGTAAGGAATATTAAAAACGTTAAAACTTACTTATACCAAGCAATTATAGGAAATTATATTAAAAATACACTGCAGTTTGAATGGATATATACCTTCCTAAATTATAATTTTATATTTTTATAAATTAATTATTTTAATTTTTTAAAGCTTATTAAATGAAAATTATAAGAAGAGATAATCTTTCCTCCCGGAAATTGTTATTGTTTGTAAATTATGCAGATTATTATGTTTAAGTACGTATCGAGTTACTAATATCATATTGGACTGGCCTTCACGAAGTTCGAATGACGTCATCGGGTGATGGGGCGTTAACGGGATTGGACTAGATCACGATCAGGAGGCTGTCCTTCTCTGAGTGACCTCTGACCCTCACGTTCGGAGCACGACCTCGCAGGACGGTGTTACGCCCAGGATGTAATTGTTCCTTGTCGATCTGGGGTGAAGAGGGTGCCACTCGCCCCCGCACGGATCCTCCCGTGGTCCCCGTTTTTTCTTGTCTCCCTTCCCTGTCTGATTCATAAAAAACTATATGAAAGAAAATTTGATTAAATTTACATTTTAAAAAATTCATTTCTCTTTTTAAATTGTTCTTTAAGATATAAAAAGAAAAACAACACCCTTTACAGGAAGAAAATAGCTTATTTTATCTAGATTAATACTTTAATTTTCATTATTAGTTCGTTGTGATATATAAAGCTATAACCAATTAGATTACTTCTGCAAAAGAAAGTTTAAACAGCGAATATTCTAACAATATTGCAATTTATAAATTAAGTCATAAAAGCCATTTTTCACTTTGATTAATTACGACGAGAAAAGGAAACTATTAAAAATATAATAGCCAATTTTTTTACTAGTCTTAAAAGCATTCATTAATTTCTACTTATAAAGTTAAAAAATTAAGAAATAAATAATAAATCATATAACCCGGTTTTCGAAATAATAAGTGGCAAGTTGTTTTGCATAAAATTTCAGTTACTTTTCTCCACGTAAAACTTTCTTTGTTACAAAAGAATGGCTAGGTAGAAACGAATGATATTAATGATCAGTTTGGTCCATCATTTTGAGAAAGGGGCGGCAATACCAAACTAGGAATCTATAAAGAAGTGACTAGGATGGTGGATGAATCATCGGCAATAGACACAAACCACTTTTCCTTGAAGGTGGTTGGCAAAAATTGACTTCCGGGAAATGCAGACCAAAGGTTGATGTACCACACCCGTCTGCGGTTTGTTAAGGATGGTCTGGGGCGCCACAAGGCTTTCTTGTGGGCCTATGAGTTGATTGAGGGACGCACGTAACATCGTCCTTATTACGATTTGATGCTAGCTTGGTTAGAACTCTCATCATTAAAGCGCAACCTTGAGCAACTTCTCTTTTTTTTTTAATTTGGACTAGTTTGAGATTTCCATTGTTAGCGTGATCGTCACGATTTAACTTTTTTTGCAGTATTTGATGCTAGCTTGGTTAGAACTCTCATCATTAAAGCGCAACCTTGAGCAACTTCTCTCTTTTTTTTTAATTTGGACTAGTTTGAGATATCCATTGTTAGCCTGATCGTCACGATTTAACTTTTTTTGCATTTTTATTTATGATTAATTTTCATTTTATTATAGACTTTGGTGTGTGACAAAAATGTTTAAATAAAATGTTGTCCAAGGACTGGATTAGATCTGTTTTGAACACTTTTGAAAGTAGAATACGGATATTTAAGGAAAAAAATCATTTCGTAACCATAAAGTCTAATCGAAGAATAAAAATGCATATACTGTAAATAGAGAAGAATCAAATAGTTTTCCATCAATGGTAAATAATCAAGTTTAATCGAATTAAATACTTATTTTATGAAAGATACAAAAAGAAGTGTTATAAAATTGTCTAATTTAATGTATGAGTGCATAAAAATTAATTTTCATTTGAAAGTCTCTAATTAATAAATCTCTTGTTCTTGTTTTTAATAAAATACAGTGTAACATGAATTATTTTTTGATGCATATATAGCTTTATAAAGATATAAAAATGAAATTCTTATAAATCTATTTTATCTTTTATATTCAGTTACAATACTACTGTTTCCATTAATTAATAATATTGGAAATCCCGATTCTTGTAATTAAAATCATATAATTGAGCCTAGACGAATGTGTTTATAACAATTCATTATTTTTAACTTTAAATGCAACTTGATTATTCAGCAGAAGTTATTATAATTAGGAAAGCATAAATTTGCAACCCAATAAACCAGAATGAACCTAGTTTATCGATATCATATAAAATTCATTTGCAATCTTTATTTATTCAATCATTAATTAATGATGTTAGAAATTTGAATTTTTTCGGCACTTATGATAAAATGCTATTATTTTTTATCACAAAAGAATATTTTATTTTTAGTATACTATTGATAAAATATTCTTTTAAACAAAAACATGTTTATATACTGTCTGTTTATATTTCTATATATTATTGAATTCAATATTTCTATTCCAATAGATTGCTATAAATGTTGAATTCAAATATTTTACCATTCAGATATATTGTTGGATATAAATATTACTATTATGTAAAAAATTTCATTCTTTTGTAAGTTCATTTATATTAAAATTATTAAGAATTAATTATTTCAAATCGCCAAAAAATATTGTAATTCTTCTTTAATTTATAGCAATATACAGGGTCTATAACATATAATTATTTTTTCAAATATTCTTTTTCGAGTAGCTTATAATTTTGATTACACTATTCAAATCATATTTATTTTTTGTTGAAGAAAAATCTCGTAATCTCGGTTTTCAACAGCACTTTCGGTGACTGTTACACTTTAATTTTGATGAATTAATATTTTAGTTATCATCGAAAATTACAGTATTTTGTTTCCTGAAAAAGTAGGACCTAAACCTATTTTAATGGATTCATAATGTTTCATTGTTTTAGCAACTTGTTCTACTTGATATTTCTGTCTGTATTAGCATATTTATCACAAACATGACTCATTAACACAATGCCACGTTTGAAAATAGGCTATTTCTTTCCAAATTTATGCATTTTTTTAAAATTGAATAATTTATTTTTACAAGATATTTCGTTGGATATAATTTTATCAAAGAAAGAGCACGCTTCTGTTCTAAATTATCCATTAAGATAAATTTTTTATTTCCCACTTGTGATGGATAATAAGATATAACGATTTTAGTGATGGACTTATCCTTGCCAATTTGACATGTTTTTTAAATTGAAAATATAAAACTCTTCTTAATTACATTTATTTTAAGAATAGATTAAATGCTTTATTTTTAATATAAGATTTAAAAATGTACTTTTAATGAAAAGCTAAGAAAAGTTTGGTTAGAAATAAAAACTGAATTTAAAATTTATGTGACAGTTAAATCAGTCACGTATGTAGGTTTATATAC
Source organism: Olivierus martensii (assembly GCA_000484575.1). Taxonomy (NCBI): domain Eukaryota; kingdom Metazoa; phylum Arthropoda; class Arachnida; order Scorpiones; family Buthidae; genus Olivierus; species Olivierus martensii. Next base: position 18,660 of record AYEL01089270.1, on the reverse strand, counting down.
TTATCTTTAAATGCGATAGTAAAAGGCAAAAAAGTAGAAAAATATAAAAATTTATGCACCAACAATAATATTATCTGCATAAATTTGATTTTAAACAAGATTTATCGACATCGTGCGTAGGATGATACATTTTAAAATATATGTGAACATTCACGTTTTATGAATAAGAATATATTTAGTTTATGAAGAGAATCTTAAAATGAATTATTACATTATTGGATGAATTCATAATTATGAAATAAACAAAGATGAACAGTATATTGAAAATTATTTAATCATCTACATATTAAATTTAGGTTAGTTAATTATAAATGATGTTTATTGAAAACCGCCTTACTCTACTAGTCTAATTACTACTTAGTTCGGAATATAAACTAGAAAAAGGAAAAAATCGTATAATTGCAACGTGTAGAACATCATTATCATCTACTTAAAGAATGAAAAAAATCAAAAGTCTTGTTTAAATTGTAGAAATATGTTCATAAAAAAACAAGGCGTTACTAACTGGCATCTTTCTCGACGAGGCGGGAAAGATATAATCACTACAAGGAAAGATGTTACATGAGGAAATAACAAACTAAGCTAACCAAGTAGCAAAATAAAGGATAACTTACTATATGCATTAAGTCATAAATAACAAAGCATCAGTGAGCAAATTATAGGTATATTTAGCTATAAATTCCGATGTTCGTTGACCACATAAGGTTAGTGTGTAATCCATCTTTCCATCCGTCATTTGTAATGTGTCGGTATGTTAAATGTTTTTGAAGCTTCCCATATAGACACCTTTATTGGTTTTAGCATACCTCTTCCATTATATATTAACAATCTTCAGACTTATGCTATAAATATTAAAATCACTTACTATATTTGTAATTTCTTTAAATATTCTACAGTTAAATATGATTATATGAATGATCTATTAACGTCATTGCAAGTTTTATAGTGAATGTTTTAAAAAATTGTATATTATACATAAATACTATTTTTGTACTATTTTTATTTGGATATTGTAGAACTACAGAATCTGTTTTGGTTTAAAATCGGTTTGCATAAATCAGGGAAGAAAAGATATTTGTAGCAGCTTTCTCAAGATGTTCAGTGGAATATATTGAACGAAACGATTAAAAATATAACAGATTTTGTAAACTAAACCAGCATGTTTATAATTTATATGTTGGCTAAATACAGTCTAAGATTTTAGATTAAAAAAATTTTATAGTCACTTATCATTTAATTAAATATAGAAGCATGTAATAAGTATCATACAATCTTCAGAATTAAAAATAACAATAATTGCTATCTTTTGCTGCACATAAACACTCACGCTGCTAAGTGTTTTCAGAATCGATAGCGACTTTTCATCTTTGCTACCCTCCACTAATAAATTATTAAACTACGCCTCCTGTGGAATTTTCCCATACTGGCGTCTTTCCTCCATTTATCTTATTATGAAAAACATTAAATAATTATCTAAAGTATTTTCGGGCACTAAGGCTACTTAAAAAAATCACTTTTTATACGATTTCCTCAAAATATCTATTTATTTAGAAAGAAATCCTGAAAATTTCGAAGTTATAAAATCTGAAAACATTATAGACTTTTAAATCCAATTAGTTCGTTAAATTCGGCATGATTAAGTTTAAAAAATTAATTAAACCATTGAGCTAAAGTTTTCTTTAAATAATTTACGTATTCACTCAAAATTATAATGATAAGTTTATAAATTCCTCAATAATAATATTTTTAGAACAGTTAAGTTGACGATTCATATTTTATTCTTATATTAATTATAAGGAAAAAAGTTATAGATAATTTTAGAGTAAATGGCCAAAAAAGGATTTCTCACATCTAGAAATCCCACACTATCTATTGGTTAAAGCCAGAAATGAATATTTTTGAAAATCATGAAACGCCTAAAGGATATCACATAAAAATAACTACAGTACTTGCGGGGTCGTGATAATGGGTCAAGCGTCAAACTAAGTTTGAAAGTTTAATTATAACATTGTTGAAAGACCAATATTCGTTATTCACTTGTTTCCTTTTATTATGAACTATCGCAATTTTGGTGCGTGATTCGGAGCAGTTTTCCTATTTTAATTAAAACATGATTTAAAAATTAGCAATTACATTTAGGCAAAATTAATAATTTTTTTTAATGTCTAATTTGAAACATTTTTAATTATTTTGTAATTATTATCAATAAAATTAAGTTAATTTATGCTTTTGATTAAGTTTCGTGGATATAAACAGTTTGAAAAAAAAAAATGTTTTATGTTAGTATAATATATCAAATAACAATTTTTATATTCAAGTCAATAGGAAATTTTAAATATATAAAATATTATCTAAGGAGTGAAGTAATAAGAATTAAAACTTTGATTAGAATTACCATAACTGCAAGTTTACATCAAGAAATTAAGTAAGACACATTCAACAGCCTAAATGTAAATGAGACTAGCCCAGTTTAATTTATATATCTCACAAGGGGAAAAAAAATCAGGATCATTATCCTCTTTTTGAAGAAATGAGTTTCTAATTCGTATTTAAGTTGCAGCTTAGGAAGATTAATGGAATTTGTTTATTCTTTCTTCAAAATCAGAATAACCTTAATTGTTACGTTTTCACCCCTTCACACTTCTTGTCTTCTCTACTCAACGGCAACGTCCATTAAAGTTAGCTAAGCCTAACAAAGAGACAGGGAAAGTGGGTGATTTATCCATTACGTCCACCTTATCTGCCAACTACCTTGATGACAAGCAACGTATGGAACTATTAAGTGTGTTGATGGTGCGTTTAAGACCAACCCACCGACGGTTTTACAGACCAACTGACTACCTCAGAGTGTAGAAAAAAAAAATCTCCTGTACTCCATTTAAATCACTTTGTAAACCGTTTAAAATTGGATCGACTAGGAAGCGATGGCGGTTATGTGAATAAACAATTTTTGTTTTTCTATGCAGTTTATTGCCTTCATGTTATATTCAGTTGATATATCGAACTTTTTCCTAAATATCTCAATAAATGTTGAATATATGCGAAAAAACACCATTTTTCTAGACCATTAAATAGTTATGCAAAATGGAAAATAATTACAATTTTAATATTCAAAATCACGTACCATCCATCAAATTTACAAAAGTAGGGAGAAAATTTCAATAAATTTATTAAAGTTAAAATTAATTGATTTTGTCTTTAAATAAACTCAGTTATGATTGCGGAAACGCATAAAAGTGTTACAAAAATATTTGTTACTGCATTATAAAACATCACGTTCAACAAGATTAAATATTTTGCGTTTTAATGATCTATAAATTACGAAAAATGACAATTAACTTTTTCGTCTGTTTAGAGTTATAGGTGTAACTTTTCTCTAAAACAAATTTGTTTAATCTTTTATTGTAAACTTCATAAAAGGATTAAAACTACAAGTTTCAAATATTTGCGACCTTGAGTAACAAGTTTAACTAGAGAAATTATGATGCGCATTTTTCATTAGAGAATTCAAGTATCGACCTTGTGTTTTATGTAATTATGATAATTTTGTTATTCAAAGGTAAACTGTAAAAAAAAAAGTACCAACTACAGTATGTTTAGTCGACTCGGTACATTAAAGTGATATAGTTTTAATTTTGTAAAAATATTCAAGGACACTTGTTAGCGTGATGGAAATATTCTGGTGGAAAATTTAGTATACAATAATGATTATAGGAAAGAGGATTAAAGCTCATTTCCTAAGATACACTATGGCTAAATTCATGCACAAGTAAGAGGTTTGTAGAAGAGGGTCTGCAATATGTGTGTGTGTGTAGGTGGAGGAAAGATCCGAAGTGATAATGACGGATCCAGTTGAATAGCCACTGGTTCCATCTTCTGCTCACGTTTCCGAGCAAATTGCTGCTAAAAAAGCATTCATCTTCATAAGAACCAAATGACCGCCTCGGTAATAACGCACTTCTGCTCCGACCTCTCAAGACCTCGGCCAACTTTTAGAAATTCTCGAATACTGTTAAACTAATTTTAGGTTTGGCATCTTGTGTGTGTGTGTGTGCATTGTCGTCATCATGATGCAAGATGTTCGTTCTGATTTTAGGATCACCATTATTTTCATAGATAAAAAGTTCGCAGGTTGGACCAGTAATTTGAAAGCAATTTCTTATCGAGAAAATTAAGAAATGTCACAGTTAAACGCATCCTAATTAACCTTAATTTTATATAATAAAATAAATTTAATTTTAACCGTATTAGATAGCGCAGAACTAACAGAAATATGTGTTCTTGTTGATTATATCCAATTTTTAGTTTACTGGAGATATCAATCAAAATTACGAGTTATGAATAAACAATAGCCTATTGATTAAATTATTTTTTTTATAAATATGCCAAACATTCTTAAAGTTTTAATAAAGTATAGTTTACCAAGCATAATTTCTATAGTATGAAACCCGCATTAATGAAACTATTTTCAATTTTTAAGAGAAAATATTTGTTTTTTTTTTTAATTTTAAAGATTGGTTTTATTATAATTAATAGCTAAAATAATATAAATACAGTTTTATAATTAATTATATCTTTATCACTACGAATGTTTTTAAATCATAACGGGATAAGTTACTTATGTTGATAGTAATTAGAATAAGGTTGCTTATTCATAAAATTAAAGTTTAAGGTTCAAAAATTAAATAAATTAACGGCAGTAATATATTTTTAATGAAAGATAACATAGATTAAACTCCTCCTGAAAAATTTAATAATATGATTTTATATTAAAACCATTGAAATAAAAAATAAGGCATATTCTACAATTTTTTATAACCTTAGTTTGTTGAATTTTTATCAATATAATTATTTATTTATAATATAATTTCATGCAAAAGTATATAGCATAATTTGTAAATAAGTAGAATTTAACTGAAATATTCTAAAAAGATAGGAAAAACTTATTCTAAAATTAATTTGAGCGATTTCTTACCAAAATTACCGTCCCTTTCTCAACTTATTAAAGAAAGTAATAAAAATATATTAGTAACTATACTGTTATTCATACCAAAAGCAGCAAATATAGTTTACCTACTTAAGAGTCAAACTTAACCGAAGAGTGAGAATCCAAGGAAGAGAAACTGGCGCTCAATCTCTTCAACTGACCTGAGGTCAACTGACACAACTTTTCCGAGCATCTTAGCTGGGGCCTCACTGCCTATATAATAACAGGGTGGTGCATCTTCCCTCCCGTACACTATCCGTCTATCGTTCGCCCAACTTTTTTAGTTCCTTTTTTCTAATACAGAGGGCGTCATCTCGATTTAACAATGAATGCAGTGATATAATAGGTGTCACCCCACCGACAAATGTGTACATCATTTCATTAAAATCCTTGAGTGGTGAGGTGGAGATTGAGCTACGGTTTCCGCTGTGCGGAGGATGTCGAATTTGGGCACACCTGTTGTAATAGCGCCAAGGATTTAGGATAATTCGGAATTAGCACGATGCGGTTTGCACCGCTGACCTTTCACATATCGCACATTACCTGAGTATAATAAAATACCCTTCACGGTTTGATTGTTAAATAAATCAAATAACTTTACAGTATGAATAATCTGTAGTTGCGGAACAAATTGGTTTTAAATGCACTATAATGATTTGTAGAAAATAGAATTGTAGTCATAATAAAGATTTTTTTCTAATTTGAAGCAGTCCTTTCAATTGAAAACAAGCTAATTTTATTTTAAATAAAGATATATTTTCCCTCATTCTATTGTTTCTCATGAAGTTTCATTTCCTGTATTAATACAGTATTTTAAAAATTTAATAATAAAAATAGGAAAGCCTCTAGAATAATAATCCATTCCAAGTTATATTTACGTTTATACTTTAACTTTTTAACATAACTCATATTTATTATAGCCTTTTCTACAGGATATAATAGGAATCGTAAAGAGTTTTTTTTTTAACAATTTAGGTAAGAAGAATTGATCTAGAATTTGTTAAACAATATGGAAGCTGATTGTAGATATCCTTTAAATCAGACTCATGGGATGAGGCAGTAGGAGAAAGGACAAATATCAATTAACAGGCGCGATTATGGGTGTGACGTCACAAGACGTGAGTCGACCACCTCCCGCTAAGGGGTCGTGCTTGTGTAGGTGGGGTACCCCTTGACCCTAGGCACTCCCCATGTTAATGGAAACACCGAGATATTGATTCCGACGGAGAAGATCCGTATGATGTACCAGAATACTGAAAATTTTCACAAATTATCTCAATTTGCAGTATTTCGCTTTTAGAATACGTAATTCTATCATTATTTTGTAATTAGTGACACAAAGGCTTATAAACAGTTTTAAGCCAATGCAAGGTTTAGTAATTCCATTGTTAAAATAAAATTAAATAGAATACGTAATTCTATCATTATTTTGTAATTAGTGACACAAAGGCTTATAAACAGTTTCAAGCCAATGCAAGGTTTAGTAATTCCATTGTTAAAATAAAATTAAGTGATATCAATAAAAATTTATAAAAATATCACTTTAAATTAATATCAGACTGCTTAATATTTACAGCGACAACAATAATAATAATATCAAAATTGATAATTAAGTTATCTGATAAAAATAGCAATTATTCAATTGATGTTGAATAATTCCACGTCTAAACATTAAAAAAAAATTGAATTCGAAGACTATTATTACTTAGGCTTGTTACATGATTTCATTCTCGCCATTAGAACGGGTGAAAATACGAGGCTACTGACAAAATTACAAGGTGCTCGAATTAAAATGAAAAAGAACTCTGTTGTAGAGAAAACGTGACGTTAATTTGTGAATCACCAATATGCTTATTATGAAGATGAAAAGAAATGAACCCTTTAATAATACTCTTGTTGGATTGTAATTATTATAATAGGCCTTTGGGCTTTCTCTATTAGTTCATGCATCCCAATTAGTAGTTATTGTATGTTGAAATGTCATAGGACTGGAGGGGAAAAACAACAGAATTTTTGGTTTAATGTTTGAGAGACGAATGAGTTAAATGGATTTTAAGAAGCAGCATAGAATTTTAATAAAATTTCGTTAAAATACTTCCTCCTCTAAGATTAAGGTTATTGTCTTTGAATTCTCCCCTAGAGAAAGACGTTAAGTCACTCTTCATGAAATCGTTATTAAGTTGTAGGATCCTATTAACATAACCTAATATCATTTCAGTTGCAGCATCTTCAATTCCATTATTAAGAGAATAAATTACGGTTTACAATCACTCATTATAAAAACCCCTTGGGAAAAAGTGCATTAAGAGTGAACAAAATAAAATAGATGTCCTGCGGCACTTCCTAGTGATATCAAGTTCAATTGGAATGAGATGTTATTTAGAACGTTCATTTCCTTATTTTTTTCGTTTTTTTTCTTTTACGGCAGCTACATGTATAACACGTATGGCAAGTACTGTAAAGTGTAAAATAATAGCTTGGAAAATAACAGGAATTATCCTTTAATTTACTTCTAAGTGATCTCTTCTAATGTTGCCGCACTACTGAATACACGAGTGGGCCTATACAGGTTTAGTAGTGCTTGTTCGGGAGTTTCACCTTCTCGGTTGGAGTCGTGTGCAGAATATTTCATTCCATCGATGCCATGATTCATTCAGAGTGACCGTCACTGCCCCTTAGCAACGTAAGTTGTAATTAAATTGGACAGACCACCTACATTCATCGTTGTTGTTTTGTCAGTTGATTAGCGAACTTACGTGCAGAGAAATTCACACCCTCGCATGTGTCCTCATAACCGAAGCTGTTAAAATATATAACAATCTTCATTTTAATTTCTTAATGAATATTCAAAAAATTTAATCTATATACAGAACGTGATAAGATTTATTAATCTGTCTGGCATTGTGTTCAAATAATAATAATAATAAACTATTTATATTACTTGTGTTTGACTTAATAAACATAACATAAGTATAAATGTAGGACTGCTTCTTAGAAATTAAACGAATTCATTTCATGACTAGGCTCAAAAATATTTCTTGGGCAAACTGTGTAAATGATAAAAGTGTTTGTTGACAGGCAAGGAAAAAATAATTATAATGCAAATACCAAACGTACTTTTCTGGCAACTCAATTTTACACGAAGACATTCCATTGAGTCAGTCTCACCCAATTTTTTTTCCTAATTGTAAAATCAAACAGAAATGTTTATCCACGATTTTTCTTAATATATTTTAATAATGTACGAAAATCAGTTCGTGAATTTCCTAAATTTCATTACGTAACAAAAATTTATGAGGCAAAAATATTATAAATATAATTTAAAATTTACAATAACTAAAATTTCATACAAAACTTTTCTTCAGATCAATTTTTGCACATGATTATTTTTTGACAATAATGGTGTGCTTAATAATTATGTACAATATTGATATGTTTTCATAATTTAAGCTGTAAAATAGATGTTAAAATGAATGGAAATTAAATTCTTAACTATGTCTTATGAAAATATTAAGTCCTACTTTAACTATCTAACTAAAAAGGGTCTGATATAGATATGAAAACTAATTGGAATTATAAAATATCTAGGTATTTATTTGGTCATGTAAAAATTATTTATATGGTTTATCAAATTTTTTCAAGTATTTACCATAATTTTACCCATAACAAAGAACTCGTACAAGTAACATAGAGGAATGAAGATGAAAGTGAAACGGAATTAAAATTAACGATAAAAAAATGCAAATTATAAAAAGTATAATTTAAATCCATTAGAATTCTGTAGCATTTTACTAGGCTATTTATGCAGTCATTGCAAATGTCTTTTTGGTGAAGGACATTCTCTTGACAAATGGGTTCTTTCTCCACGTGACGGGAACGTGTAAACCCATCCCAGAGAGTTTTCGTCTTAATAAAGGCTAGTCACTTGAGCAATACACACTGCTTCTTAACAAAAGAATTATCTACCAGGTTATTTTTCTTTTGATGTTTTCTTTCTTTTTTCATGTTAGAAACAAGGGCGTAGTCGGAAAGAACAAAATGATTTGCAGCACGTGTAAATGAATTTGAGAATTGGAAAGGAACTGGTCTACAGAAGGATTAATTCTCGTTTAGAAATGATATATTCTATTCAAGAAAAGTTTTTATTTATTAATTCTTTTTCCCCCTATCTCAAAATAATTACACATTTGATATATTATCTTTCATTTATAACAATTTTGATTTCTCTGAAAGTTTTAATTTTTACCATTAGACAATTCGTCAAAAAACACAATAGAGTGTTTATTTTTTATACATATAAATGATATTTTGTCTATATTTAATTAAATAAATCGAAATGCTTTTTTTCAATCTGAAAATTTGTGACTAAATTAAAAAAAAGATGATTCAAGATATAGAAAAACTTTCTTACAGTAAGAAACACAAGTCACATGTTAAAAACGTATTTACAAATTTGTACACGTATAACATTAATTTATAGAGGAGCCTAGGGGTTATTGATTTGATAGCATTCAAACTGAAATTAGAAATTAAAATCAATTTTATTAATTGCTGAGGAAATCAAGGATAATAACAGCATAGCCTAACCTATTTACGAATGATTGAAAATAGGCCTATCAATTTTGTTTAGAAAGATATTAAGAAAGGAAAAACTGCCAAGTCGGAAATAATGTCCCAATCGATACAAAAATGATAAAATAATGATACAGTTAGACGGATTAAAACAAATTTATATGATTTTAATGCAAAAATTCTAATTTACAAATATAGGCAACACTCGTTTAATCTAAGAAACCAAATCTCAAATTATATTTCATTTAAAACATTTTATAGATTTATTACTTGCTTAAGATATAATTACAAGATATTAATTTATTATTAAAAATTTACAAAATGATATATTTTAATTTACTGTTCTCAATCGATTAATATAGTTTAAGTGGTAAGCATAATGTAAAAATTTTATGGTTAAAGTAATTGTAATTTGAAAAATTTGATATGAAATTATCTAGCTAATTTAACGGATGTGAAAACATTTAAATTACAGTTTCAGTCATCATAACAGTAGACAGCAGTTGACAGCTATGTATATACTGCATGTTGTTACAATTCCTTTCATTTTACTGTCATCATTTTACTTTCTCACGATTTCCAAGTGACGACGCCCTTAGAGCGAAAATTAAATCTAATTTTCATTACTGGATGGCAGATGGCAGGCGTTCGTCTCCGCCTCCACTTCTTACACCCTTGGTGTCATGTTACTTCGCTCATCAGACCATGTGTGGCATGTAAAGCTGGTGCAAAGATGTGCTGAGGCCACCATTCCTCTTTACGGACATACCAATTTATCGATATTTTATAAAGTAGCCATCATTCATGGTTTTTAAAATTAGAAAATGCAATTATATTTAAGTTTAAAAGACGAAAAAACGAAATTCGCTTCTCATAAGATCATTAGCTTTAATTAGTTTAACTCTAAAGATGAGCGATGACTCTGATGGCCACATTATAAGTAGTATACTTAAAATAGTCAAGAGATGTTCAAGAAATAGATTAGCCGCAGAAAGATCAGAAGTTCATTAATCAATGGCGATAATGAAGCAGTTGTCAAATCTACTAAATGAAAATTACTCGATTAAGTAGTGGAAAATGTTACAAATGAAACTTTAAAAAGTCATAGATTGATTACTTTCAATTTTTAAAAGCTATCTTTATTAATAAAATTTAGAATAAATTATATAAAATTCGTTTTGGTAGCTAACTCGCAATTTAGTAATTATCGTGTATTCAAAATTTATGAATATTGAATTAAATTTAAAATTCAATTTACATTATATTATTGTTAATCATACGGAATCATACAGATTAAATAATTGAATAATTTTTAATATATTTTCTCAAAACTTAAATATAGAAAGTTATAAAATAAATTTTTGAATTCTACAGATTGGAACTAAAATACAGTATTAACAAAGATTTAAGCGATTTACATTCTCAAAAATATAAAAATCATGTTAATTAGTCCAAGTGTATTAAATCTTTTTTAAATATATATTTTCTATATACAACGACAAGCGAAAAATTATTTATTGGATATATTTTATTAAAAGGAGCCAAAGGGAGCTAATTAATCAAAGAGGTAAGTTGTATTTAATCAGCCTGTTATCATATTTATCAATAAATCACCGAAATAAATTTGCTTGATTTATCTAGCAATTATATTTAGTTGGTTAAATAGACTGAAGTTCATTAATTTCTACTTTAACAGACGCCTGTTTGGGAGTATCTGGCAGGTAATAGTGGATGAGTCAACAGGTGTGCCCTATGGTGTCAGAGAGTACGATGGGTTGATAATACAAGCAGATGGGCGTTAACATTACAAATCAGATTCGAGTCAAATCTTTATCTCGATCTCGGATCCAATTTTTTAAAACATAAAAAAATGGCTTGAAGAATTATCTTCTACTTAGAAACTTAAGTGCTTTTCGTGATAGTGTCGAATAAAGAATATTTAAATGCACTAAACTACTCCGTAATTATTAAATTTATTTCGAAAAATAAACAGGCAACGTATGATTTAAGAAAGTATATTTAGATATAAGTAAAGATAAGATTTGGCTAGAAATAAATAAAAGAAAGAAATAAAAGAAAGATAATATTGACTAAAGAATATCAATAACAATAATAAAATAAAATCAAATTGTTAATTAAAAGGGCAATCATTTAAACTGATTTTTGATAACTAGGAAAATCGATCTCTTAATTGTCTTGCATGCTTGTTATTTTTAAATGACTGAAGATGACGGGTTAAACTATACGACCATGTTGTCATTTTCAGTGTAATACTTACCCATTTTGGGACCTGAGACACTATTATGTTTCGGGCCTTCAATCAGAGTAAGAATTTTAAAATATAATGTATAATTGCAATTACTATGGCCCAGGTTTACCCATTTTGGGACCTGAGACACTATTATGTTTCGGGCCTTCAATCAGAGTAAGAATTTAAAAATATGCATATAATGTATAATTGCAATTACTATGGCCCAGGCAAAGTATTGCTAAAAGGTAGTGAAGCAATATATTATGTTTTATGTTTAAAAGCAGTTCTATTACCCTCACTTGATATCTGCAAGAAAAATAACCACTCGATTATAAATCATGATATATTGTTAGTTTAAGCTCAATGAAGGAAAAATTGTTTCCACTTTTATTTATATAATTTATTCAAGTAGAGTATCTTAATTTGATCTTGATATTCATTATTGTAATTTTTTGAAATAAAAAGTTGTGAATTGATGATTTCGTAAATTCTTAAAAACTTATTGTCAAATTTAACTTTTGGAACCGCTATATCTGCTGGACCCAGGCTGGGTATAATAAGTACGGCCCTGGTAATTTTTATACTATAACGATTTAGAATTTAAGAATATGGAATATGAATTAAATCAATTTTTTCTTTTTTATTTATTGTCATAAACTAAAGAAATCGATATTTATTTTAATTCTTAGAAGAGAATATTTTATTTTTCTATAGACAGTTTTGATTAAAATGATGAATATTTGCGTTATATAATTATATTTTCCAGTTAATGTTTTAAAATTTAAAATAAAATATTATTAATATATCATATTTTTATAGGGGAAAATATTTTGATGAGGTAGTTTAACAAATAGTTTAAATCAAATTTATCTGATTCATTTATAAGGAAACAAGGATTAGAAAATGAAAAGTGAATTAAAATTTATAAAATTATCTTCCAGTTTATAGAATTGCAAAATTAATCCTTAAATACATCAAGAATTATTACAGAAATTAAAAATCATTAAATCGTCATTAAATTAAAAAAGTGATTTGATAAATCACTTTTTTAATTTAATGACTGATTTAATTTTGGCTTCATGATATGAAGCCAAAATTTTGTTGCCTTTTGAATTTTAATTTTCTGGAAAATATTAAATCGATTTGGATCAAAATATCCCAAGTGCAAGAGACTGGAAAAATCTAGTTTTAATCGTTTTGAGGTCCCATAAATAGTGCTGTCTATTATGAAATGAGAATATTCTTACATCACTTCACTATCACCATTATTAATGTCTCGAATGAATCATGTCTTTGTTCTGTAATCTTCCAATCTTCCGTTGTTTTAGACCAAGAATCGCAGATTTTAAATTAGGATTTCAATTTTCTTTGAACATATTTTTAGCCATATTTTATCTCAGTGAAAATTACAAAATTATCATGTTTTGTGTGTGCTCCCACTAACAACTTTCGAATTATTTAGTACATTTTCCTAAAATTGAATAATGATGTTTTGCCATCAAAAGAAACTTCGATGCACGTTGTTTAATTCTTTATCTTCTATTATTTTTATATTTAAAAATGGCGGATGGTCAAACTTTAAGATTTCTCGCTAATAACTTTTGAACTGTTTGACTGATTTTTATAAAATTCGGGAAAACTGATTCTTGATTTGAGAGTTCTAATTAACCAGTTCACTCCAGTAATAGGTTAGCTCGTAAAGGTACTAAATAAAAGTTACGCCTTCGAGAACGAGAACGCCCCCTGGGGGCGATATCGCCCACGTTGAGAATCACTGTTTTAGACTAAAGGAAATGATCAAATTAAATTAATAAAATATGATGCAGTTTTATTCGCCTGGATTAACATTATTTATTCTTTCAGAATAACTTCAATGCTTTTATCTTAAAATTTATTAAAGATTAAGAATCATTATCATATTAAAGTTTATTGGAGAAATTTTTGTTGGGTTTTCTCAAGTTTTTACTTTTGCTATTTATAAGAAGAATCGCAGATTTTAAATTAGGATTTCAATTTTCTTTGAACATATTTTTAGCCATATTTTATCTCAGTGAAAATTACAAAATTATCATGTTTTGTGTGTGCTCCCACTAACAACTTTCGAATTATTTAGTACATTTTCCTAAAATTGAATAATGATGTTTTGCCATCAAAAGAAATTTCGATGCACGTTGTTTAATTCTTTATCTTCTATTATTTTTATATTTAAAAATGGCGGATGGTCAAACTTTAAGATTTCTCGCTAATAACTTTTGAACTGTTTGACTGATTTTTATAAAATTCGGGAAAACTGATTCTTGATTTGAGAGTTCTAATTAACCAGTTCACTCCAGTAATAGGTTAGCTCGTAAAGATACTAAATAAAAGTTACGTAGCAAAACTTTTAATAGCTGGGTAATCAGATCTTAAAATCGAATTTGAAATAAAAAATAAATAATCCTATAGGTTAATTCTTTAAAAATAATAGCGTTCAAATTTTTGAAGATAATTTGTAATAATTGTTAAACTATCCGATAAATTTTTATGACATTCAACACAGAAGTTAAGCCATTGAAGGTGATTTTTGATGACATATATTTTTAATCTCGTATATTTTATCATTCAAAATTAGGGAGCATATTCTAAAAGTAGAAGATTATTCCTTTCCAGAAATGATTGTTTTCTAATATATATCACTTCTATATGTGAATATCACTTTTCTTTCTTTCTTACAGGCTTGTTCAAATGACGATTATGATGTCAATTAATGAATGAGACAATGTTTAAATAATTTCTTATACTAGATAAGTAATGCGTATGTGAACAAAAATATACGAAAATTTAAAACGGAAGAGCTGAATGCTCAATAGTATTATTGACTATCTATCTGACAGGCGTTAATAAGTGTTTCTTGAAATAGCTCTTGGCAACTTATTTTACTTTTAAGTGTGCTAAAAGTAAGATAAATTATTAGTAAAAATCATATTAGTTAATTTTTATTAATAAACAATAATTTTTACTAATAATAAAGTCCATTTACCCAGATTGCTATGAAACAAACAAACCTAAAATTATAATTCATTTTAATTTTTCTTAATATTTTTCTGAATAAAAAATTTATTTTTTATATGTAAGGAGTCGGAACTAGAATAAAAATAATGTTTTAAATAACAATACTGCTGACGCTACAATAAATTCGAATTAACAATATTGCAAGCAACAGCATTCGACTGTGATGGTTCCAGCTGAAATTTTTATTAATAATAAAATCCACTCACCCAGATTGCTATGAAACATTAACCAATTAGACATGGTGCGGTTCTTTACAAGAAAAATCCTCTCGCATGATGAAATGCTTGTGAGACTGATTTCGGTCTACCTGTAATTCGCTGTCAGTAATTCAAAAGGATTACGATGGAAGTGTTGGGGAGACTCCTACTATGTCGATACTTGTTTGAATTCTGTGGCGGTTCCAGCTGAACCAATTAGATATGGTACGGTTCTTTACAAGAAAATTCCTCTCACATGATGAAATGCTTGTGAGACCGATTTTCGTCTATCTGTAATTCGCTGTCAGTAATTCCAAAGGTTTACGATGGAAGTGTTGGGGAGACCCCTACTATGTCGATACTTGTTTGAAGTCTGTGGCCATCGCTTGAATTCTGTGGCCATCGTATGAAAGTGGAGAGAAATCTATTTCCTCCAGGGGAATCCGGACTCTTGCATTAGATCCCAATTCCTCAGCTTTCTAAATGTCGAATAGTGTTGCTTGCGTGGGAGGCAGTGGGATTAATAAGCCAGTTTTGATCCGGTCGCTAAAGGGTTCAGTTTTTCCGATTAGATCCCCATTCCTCAGCTTTCTAAATGTTGAATGGTGTTGCTGGAGTGGGAGGCAGTGGGATTAATAAGCCAGTTTTGATCCAGTCGCGAAAGGTCCAGTTTTTCCCATAATAGTGATTACTGTCTAGCTATTATGGAGTTTCTGGATAAACAATGAACCCACAAAGAAGAGTGAGACCTTGACGAGGTTTGTGGCTTAAAGTGAAAAATTATTTATAAATTTCACTAACTAACATCACCCGGCAGGAAATTTTTAAGCAGAAATATACAAATATATAGAATTTTCTTGATAACGAAAATTGTCAGTCAAATTCTTCCGATAATGGTGATTACTGCCTAGCTATTATGGAGTTTCTGGATAAACAAAAAACCCAGAAAGAAGGGTGAGACCTTGATGAAATTTTGTGGCTTAAAGTGAAAAATTATTTATAAGTTTCACTAACTAACATCACCCAGCAGGAAATTTTATAAGCAGAAATATATAAACATTTAGAATTTGCTTGATAACGAAAATTGTCAGTCATTTTTATCCCCACAAATCTTTATTTACAAAGTTCATAATTTTTATCGATAACTTAATAAAATTATTCTTTAACATAAAATAATTTCTCATTGTAAAACAAATTTTATTTTTCGAAAGAAACATAAACATTTTCCTTTTCTAACAAGACTATAATACAGTACTTCAGAATAACATGTAATAAAATATAATGTATACAGTTCACACACAGTTAATAAATAATATAAAATAATACAATATTCGACCAAGATTTAGATTAAGATTAGCAACTTATTATTCTAAACTTATAAGAAGCATATATTTAGTACTAACAAAGCTATATTTAAAGTTACTGCAAAAAGTGTTAAGTCGCATTTTAAGTATCTAAGCATTTTTTAATAGAAAAAATTTAAATGAGCATAATAGCATTCATGCGAGTCAAATAGCCTTAAAAATGCAATAATTTTAAAATTTCATTCTATCACTATCCTATAACGAGAATTAATAAGCATGTAACGTGACTAATGTAATAATAAATAATCTCCCAAAATAATACTTTATAATTTCAAAAAGTGCAAAAGTGTTTTATCAAACTCCGAATATTTAAAAACTAATAACTTATTTTAGAGGGAAAAGATTACATACTTTCTATATTAACTATAAAAATTTGTTCGGTAGTAATATTGAAACTGTATAAATTTTTTATTCAAATTACAATTACAATATCAATATAATATGTTTATATCTAATTAGATCCTCGTTATAATTTTTTCTATTACATAGTATATTGAAAGAAGTAATATTAGAAGAAAATATTAACTGTATAATATACTATATATTTTTCGAGAATATCAATATTATTTTACATAAAATTGCATACATTTTACATATTTGTTTATTTTTAAGTTTATTTCCGCGTAGTTGTAGAAACAAACTAATTTTTCACTAGAAACTACAGTACTTTAAAAATTTGTGAAATAAGCTATAAACATTCATAGATAGCTGTGGCAATTAGTTTACCTATCCATAAATTTTCTAATATTAGAGGTGTAAGGTCCCAGGAGATCTCAATAGATAAAATTTTAGTGTCAAAAATTTAATTTTTCTAAATAATTATTCGATTTTGTTGAAACGTCTAGAATTTGAAAATTGTTTAAAACAAAGAAGGGAAGTGAAGTATCACATGGCCCGAGACAATAGTGTAACAGAATCATGATTTCAAAAACACAGATATCCAAAGGACAAACATAATATGAGACATTGTCTTTCCCGGGAAAAAGGTGAAAGATAATGTCAAATAAAAGTTTCGGATGAGAAAAATTTAGTCAGTCGGTGCTAAGATTTCTTTCTGTGCGGTGTTAATAGAGTCGGTGCCAAGATTTTTTCCTGTGTGGTTTAGTTTGTCTCCAGTTCTTGTTCAAATTTACTTCCCGTGTGGTACAAAACTGTCACTTGTTACACCGAGGTCTTCACCATCGGCGTTATTCACGGAATTCAGTGGTTGTGAAAAAAAAATCGTGTGTGTGTAATAGATTAACCCATTCGAACTCACGCGACAGCCACATACGACCGCGTTAGGCCTAAACGCCTGTTCATCTCGTCCCGAGGATCCACAGAGGTTTCTTTCGATTAATATCATTTCTAAATGCCAAATTACCTTTATTTCGATATAACCGCGTAATATTCTGTAATCATTTTGTCTGTTTGTATCCGGAAAATGTCTTAAGAACAAAATACTGTATTTTACTGTATTATGAGATTGTTTATTATTACATTAGTCACATTACACGCTTATTAATTCTCATTATAGGTTAGTGGAAGAATGAAATTTTAAACTTATTGCATCTTTAAAGCTGTTTGATTCGCATGAATGCTATTATGCTCATTTAAATTTTTTCTATTAAAAAATGCTTAGATACTTAAAATGTGACTTAACACTTTTGGCAATAACTTTAACTATAGCTTTGTTAGTAGACTACTAAATATAAGTTATGCTTCTTATAAGTTTAGATTAATAAGTTTCTAATCTTAATCTAAATCTTGGTCGAATATTTTATTATTTTGTATTATTTATTAACTGTATGTGAACTGTATACATTATATTTTACTGCATGTTATTTTGCTTCTTATAAGTTTAGATTAATAAGTTTCTAATCTTAATCTAAATCTTGGTCGAATATTGTATTATTTTGTATTATTTATTAACTATATGTGAACTGTATACATTATATTTTACTGGCCGAATTAAGCCTTTCTGCGATCTCTGATGTTGTCAGAAAAGGATCTTGCTCCAACATGAATCTTAACAACATCGTCGTCCGATCAAAGATGGTCACCCAGAACGTGGCTTATCAGAAAGGTCGAAATCACCTGTTTCAAATTTTGCGAACCATCTTCTGCATGTCCTATCAGAAACTGTACCTTCACCAAACACTTTCAATAAATTTCTACATGCTTCTGTAGCATTTCTTCCTTGTTGAAATTCGTATAAAATACAGTGGCGTAAATGAACTTTATCAGTAGCCATGGGTA
>AYEL01089269.1:0-49383 GCA_000484575.1 Olivierus martensii | reverse complement strand
CCGGGATCTCTAGAGCAGATATGGCATATGGATATTTATTTCTTTTCTTATTTACCCCTACAATAAATGCTAAAATAAACAAGGATGATATCAAGTCTACAGCTATAAAGAAGAAACGTAATGATCAGCTTAGAACATTAGCACATTTAACAGATTTCTTTTTTACCTCATACATAAAATTTAATCAATAGATTTGAAAAATCCTTGGCAATGATCACCCATTTTACATGTAGGGCCTATTATTTATCCCGATTATCGCGGATTCGATTATTGCGGTATTTTTCGTGGCAACAATAACCGCGATAATCGAGGTATTCCTGTATATATACTGTATATCATAAGTTAAATAAATAAGATGATATTGAAATCTACGTCTTTCATTTTATTGTTTTTTTATGCCTTGTGAGAAAACTTAAATTTTATAAGGTTTAAATATTTAATTATTTCATTTTATGCTATATATTAAATTTATTTTATTAGATTATTCCGAAGGAAAAAACTAAAGTTTATGAAAAGACCATACTGTTTGTCTGTTAAATCATTCCAAAATAAATATTATGTTCGTAAAATAGGAGTTTATTCAAATTATTACTCTTAAATTATAATTGAAACAATATATGCCATATTAATTATATATTATACATGTTTAAAATTGTTAAAAGTTATAACTTCGGGCCATCTATATATATATTAGAAATGAAAACTTTCGATAAAAATTCACTAAAATAGGCATTAATTTTGAACTTATTTAATTTATGAGTGAAAAATATGTAACTTTAAAATATGGCATATATTAAAATGCATTATTGCATTAATTCGGAATGTAGAAATAAGTCTAACTGCTTTAAAATGATTGAAATCAGTCTTAAAAAATTAAAAAAGCATAATTTTTTTCGATGCCCAAATTTTAAGGCTGCATAACATAAACGTGGGTTTAAATCATACAT
Source organism: Olivierus martensii (assembly GCA_000484575.1). Classification (NCBI taxonomy): domain Eukaryota; kingdom Metazoa; phylum Arthropoda; class Arachnida; order Scorpiones; family Buthidae; genus Olivierus; species Olivierus martensii. The sequence goes on along the minus strand of AYEL01089269.1, from coordinate 48,436 downwards.
TTGAATTGAGCGTGATCAAATTAGGAATGCATTAGAGAGGAGCCAATTTAATCGATTTGTACAAAATTGAATCAGATAAGTTATCCGGACTGTTTTTTTTTTATATACTCTTCAAACACTGATTTGGTGACTGGATTAAGTATAATAAATTTTAATTATAAATAAGAAAACAAGCAATACTTTATAATATTTATTTTCATAAACCAATTCAATTAATTTTAGCTGTTAATACGCATATTTGCTAATAAGCTTATCAGTAATCAGTCGAAATTTGATCTAATAAAAACAAATGAAAGTTGTCGATATTTAATTATATCACACCAATTTATAAGATGAGAAAATTCTAAAATGAATTGTTTGTTTACAGATTATTATTAATATTAAATATATATTCCGATTTAACAACTGTTGGAAAATCAGTATAGTTTAATCATTTAGAGTTTGGTATCCAATAATTAAATTCTTAACGAGTTTGTTTACAAACTTAATTAGTGTTAGAAAACTTTTTGAAAAATATTAATATTAATTTATTCTTGTCTAATAAATCTGATTTTCCTATATATATAAATTAAATGATTGATGAGATGTTTTTGAATCATCGAATCCAGAGCTTCTCAAACTTTTCCACTTAGCGACCCTTTTTACCCAAGAAAACATTTTCGCGATCCTGGGTATAGAGCTATATAAACTAGGAATACGAATTAAAACATTTGCTAGAATTTCTGCAATCCCCAAATTTTACGCGACCCCATATGGGGTCGCGAACCAATCTTTAAGAAGCACTGATCTAATCAGATACCAATCCAAATATCCGGAAATCTTTCGATTGTTTCAAAATCGAAGTCTTATAATTTCCAAATATAGTTCTAAAATGCTTATTAATTAACGAAATTGATAAATTTCTACATCGAATAATGACGTCCCAACACAACTTCAAAGAGTAAATCTGAAAATTTTATAATAACGATACCATCAATTGATCTAATTTTAAAAAAATTCATGATAATATATAAAGCGTTAAAGAAATGATAAATTATATACGATTTCTTAAGAAATATAAACTTCTACGATTAAAATATTGTAATACAATATTCATTTTTCTTAAACTTTAAAAAAAAGTATCTTTTAAATGCCACAAATAGTTTCAAAATATAGAATATTTTTACTTCAAACTGCGTCATTTTGCAATATGCATAGAAATTTCAGAATTAGTTGGCGTATATAAAAAGAAACGACCATAAAAAATTTGAATACTTTGCAATTTTTGTTCTTCAGACATTTTATATATGATCTAAGTACCCACATTAATGAGATACTGCATAAATTCCGTTAGTTTCTGTTAAATATTTTACTTTGTTATATAGTTTATATATTTATGTTATTGTTATCTGTATTGATTAAACAGAAATAATAATAATATAAATTATGTAAATAGTATTGATCTTAACAATGCTACGAATTCTATTTTACATAACCTGTTACAAAACACAACTAAGAGAATATAAATAATAAGATTATTATATTAAATTGGATTAATTATTTTCAATTTGTTATGTTTTATAAATGATTGATCGAGAAGAATAATGCTAACACGTGGTATATGGTTGTATTATATTATTAATATTGTATTTGCATCATAGCTAGAGAGACTGTTGGATGTTAACTTACACCGTTGTTATTAGTTATATTTATATTTAATTTAGATAATACTGCCGAAAGTTTCATTAAAAATAAATGAAACAATCATCCATGAATCAAGAATTAATGAAGAAAGATTCAGTGTTTAGTCACTTCTTGTTATTATTGAAGTTAATTCTGCTGTCATCAATATAAACAGAGAGTTTTTATTGAGACGGGCAGCTAAAAAGATCGGTTAAGAGATTCTCTGAATTGTCTTCAGGTGAGATAAAACAGTCAGCAATAACATCTGTAGACTCTCTGAGTTCCAATGACAATGTTCATTCATATCCAATGACAAGTAATGGATGAAAACAACAGTTGCTGAGAATAAAGAACGGCTAGTAGATCCTGCTGTGATATGTGAGTTTGAATCCAGAAGAGAGAAATTGTAGGATCTGCCTGGTTACACATTATTGTATCTTTCTGAAACTGATGTTGACAGTTGAAAAACATTGTTTGTATTGGAATGTTGAACATTTCTTCAGAGTTAGCTCCACATATCTTCACTTTATATTAGGAAATATAAAGGTGTTCAAAAAATACAGGCAAGTTGTCATTGTCGTTGCTTATCATTGTTATTATTAAGCATCCTATGTATCGCTTTCACAAATAAGTTTTAAGTATTTGTAAAACATGTCTGTTTGTTTAGCACCACATTTCCATCATGCTTAGCAGCAGAATGGCGCCATCTCTCTTTTCAATTATAGGTCTACCAAGCTTCTGACATAATCTTGTTTCTCTTTTTTCATTACTTTCTGTATTCCACTAACTTCATCTTTCATTCTCCAAAGGGTTAAATTACTGATTACTGAAAAAACAAATCGCCACTATGTCGGTTGGAAGTAACAAATCACTGCTATATTGAATTTTTCCAACAGCAGTCATTATTCAAAGTGCATAACAAAATATTCAAGCAACAAAACAGAAAATAAAAATATGAAATAAAAATAAAACACGTGTCTCTTCATTAAAGTTAACGATCTTGAATGGGTGGCCTGCCATGGCTAGTATTGCCACTATGTTTATTCAGCCCTGCTGACTAATGTGTAAGCGTTTTAATAAAATTTCCGAGTGATGCTTGTGAATGTTAGTTTATCGCGTTATTGATGTTTGTTTATAATAATCGCGTCTTCACTATGTTTGTATTTTCGATTCAAATAGAGCATGGATATTATCCAAGAGTTAGTAGTACCGCCAGGCCGCTAATTAAAAAGTGTTTTAAAGATTCAGTGCGCTACTTGAGAATTTATTCCAATGTCTTAGTAAAGTTATATTTTATATTGCTTAAGAAAATAACACAAATTTTTATTTAGACATTTTATTGAAAAAAAAACACTCTGTGAGTCTCCCATAGCACCCGAATCTTGCAAAATTGAATATTTTTATTTTGTAATAAAAAATTTAATGATTTGCTAGTGCCTTTTAAATCCGATATCCTCAATTTTAAACAAAAGTGTAAAATGAGTGTACTTAGTGCATTATAATTTATTTCTATTTGAAAGAAACAAACTTTCAAATTATTCATTTATTTTTGTTTTAAATTACATTTTTCAGATAAAATTATGAAGGTTGTCCAGTTCTTTATCCACATAAATAAATTCACCTAAGGATTTACAAAAAATTTTATAAAAATAATACAAATTAATTAATTCCATAATGTAATATAAATTTATTTAGATCAGTTATCTATTCTATTTCTATTTTTTATGTTCCGAAAAATTATCAAGAATATTATTCCTGAAAGGAAAATTATAATATTATTAATGAACAAATAACCAATAACCAAGCAAGTTCAAAATTTATATTAAATTATTTATTTCTCTGAATTTAATGTTGAAACTATTTTTAATTGATCTTTATAAATTGGATATAGATGTATTTTTTTAAAATAATTAACTTCCACAAGTAGAATTTTATCTTAAGTATAAACACTTTACAGTATATTAAATTTTATCCAAATCAGCTGATAATAATATTTTTTTAAAATAATTAACTTCCACAAGTAGAATTTTATCTTAAGTATAAACACTTTAGAATATACAGTATATTAAATTTTATCCAAATCAGCTGATAATGATGCATATATAGCATAATATTTTATTCTTCTTTGAGGATGATTACATTACTCCTTAGCTTATTTTCCGAAAGAAAGTGAGGCTTGTAAGATCACCACGGTGTCAGTGTCTGTTGTTTGTCCCTAAACATAAGCTTTTAACTAATTAACAATTTTTCATAAAATTCATTAGTGATGTTCTACTGTTAAAAGAAATATTGACGCAGGATTATTCAATACTTTCTTTTCAATCATCTAAAATGATTGACAGTAATATATTCTTCATATATCTTGAACTACTTTTAGACATATATCATTTTTAAGCAAGAAGATCAAGTCATTAAAGACAAAATCAAAAATAATCCAATAATCAATTATCTTCTACCATTTTCAGACTTTCAATCTTCTAAGGCTCGATCCGATCACAGGATTTTCAAAGAGTGCTGCTGCTTAATATCCAACAGGATGGATTACAGCGTTAAATCTAAAAAGAAGTCCCCCTTATGTATGTTCCATATCAAATATTTCCATTTCATTCTCTTCAAAGGGCCAGTTCAAATATAATTGGTTGGTTGGGGTGATGCGTGTGAAATTAATGATTTTTACATGAAGTAACCTGAAGATTATGCTACTATTTTAAATTGTAATTTCCTCAAAATCATATGTCGCAATTCATGTTAAAAAAGATAAAGTCATTATAAATGATAGCAGTTTTATAAGATTGAAGTGGAACTTTTGTATTGATAAAATTGTTTTGCTGAATTTATCAGAATTTACAAAACAATTTAAAGCGATTTTCAAATATTTCGTGAAAACAATTCAATATCAATATTTGTTTGTATTAATATCTTTTATATACTCTTGCAGTTATAATAAATACGATGGGCCGTATGCGGAATACGGAGGTGAGTTTGAAACCGATGGCCATTTTTCAACGCCTCTTTCCAATATTGCCGATTACTAGGGACAGGGCTATTACAGGCCCTATCACAGATGGCCAACCCTATAGAGCGATCAACTGTACTACACAACACAGATCCCTCATATAAATTTTTTAGCTAAGAGATCCCAGTTCATATGTGCGAAAAGCCAAAGAATTCCCATGCGTATTTTTGTGACAAAATTAATTATATTTATTGAAACAATTCAACACTAATCCGTGCAACATATCAATAAACTCGGCTCAGCCATTGAATAATTGCAACCCAGACACTATAGATTCCATTCGACCCCATTGATCCTTCACGTTGTAAAGTGTAATCCGTGCAACATATCAATAAACTCGGCTCAGCCATTGAATAATTGCAACCCAGACACTGTAGATTCCATTCGACCCCATTGATCCTTCACGTTGTAAAGTGTAAAACGTTTCACATTTGGAAAGTACTCGATTAGTTTTTTCTAAAACTGCTTGAATTTGAGTTTCTTGCTTTTACGTATATCATTTTCGTTTATACTTATTTACTGACGAAAGAAATTTGCAAAATACATTAATAATTAAAACGAAAATAACTTTATTAATTTCTTTTAAATATTTATTCTCATTTAAATCAGCAGAAGAGCCGCTAGTCTTTAGTATTTTATACACTTTTATTATAAAATTAGAACACTTACTATTTTAAATAAAAATATTACATGATACATGATGAACTTTGTATTCATGTATATGTATAATATTCATGTAACATGATGAATATTATATGTTACATGATGAACTTTGTATATTAATGCAATTTTGCATTGTATTTTATAGAAAATGTTTATCAATTCGTGTGCTAGAAAAATATAATATTAAAGTATTTAATATTTAACTTTACATTTCTTTTTTTAACCAAGTTTAAAAAGTATAAATTCTCTAGTTGCATTAAATACTTTTATCCAACAATCAACATTAGCCATACGCTCTTTCAACTATATTTACAAATGGCGGAGAAGAGAGTCGGTGAAATTTTTAATGTATTAAAGAAAATTCTTTTACTACATAATAAAGATCAAAATGCTAACAAAAAGTTTTCTTTTTGCACAAAATTTAAAAATAAAATAATCTTTCTTAATTTAAATATTTTTGTAATTTTTATGCGCTTGTCCAACGAATTTCTATTGTTGATTTTTATTATGTATGCTACACAATGGAAATCTCTTTGAGATCGTTTTAATTTTCTCTTTTATGTTTTTAAAAACTCATGGGAAGATTAAAAGATAAAGAATAAAAAAAAACAATTAAGAATGAAAATAAAAATAATTTGGAGAAAAGTTTATTAATTAAAATGCTTTAATAAGTCCTAAAAAAGTAGATAAAGATAATAATGTTCATTTAAGATAATAATGAACAATGTTTTATATTTAATTAGCTAATAAAATGTCAAAAGTATACTGTATATTTATTAACAAAATTTAATTTTTCTTTATTTTCGAATCTTTCTTATATATTTAATAACAAGCATTTGGTTACTTGCAAGTTAGATAAAATTATTTAAAAATTGATATTTCAATAAGTATCATAAATTTACATATCGAAATTTATATATCTATATCGAATTGAAACACGAACTGCCAATTAATGGCATTTTCTATTAAATAAATGTAAAGTTTCATTACATAACACCATCTTTTCTCTAAATGGGGGTAAGAAGAGGCATGTTAAGCGATTTAAGAGATCAAATCAACGCTTTCTTTCGATCCTCAATGAACACCTTGGATGGTAGCATGCATCTCCATCCTAAATATGAAATTTTAGGCGTTAACACTTGTAATCCGTGTAAACAAGCCTTTAATGTTATATTGCTGTTATAGGTCCTAATAATCCAACATTAGTGCTTCATAACTTGCATTTTATGACGACTTTTAATATCGTATCTTTGTCACGTTTAAGTCGCAACAAAATAAAGTATCTCGGAAGGATCTAATCATTGCCTTATATTTATTTCTGCATTTTTCTTTTTCTTCTTATATTTACTTTCAAGTAAATGAAACCACGACAAATACTAACATTCTATAATGACTGAGAATTATTTGGGTAATTTTTTATTTAAACTTTTTTTTATCTTGCATAATCAGAAATTATTTTCGAAGAATTATTTGCCTGATTAGTTCAATCACTAATTATTATTTATTATTTTGTATTTGTTTTATTCAAATAACAAATAATTAATTATTATTAAAATATTTGCTAGTTATCTGATTGTTAGACAGGGTACCCAGTGTTGTTCAGGAATTTCAGATACATAGTAAAGTTTACGAGACAACTCTTATGCTATCATAACGTCGTCAACCTGAATAATAATAAAAAATATTTTAATTAATTTAAGTGAATTTATTTACTTCATGAATAATAAATTGACAATGAAACATTTAAAAATATCAATTTACCATATACTGTAATTCATTTATTATAGAATTTGGAATCCATTGACTTTTTGTGTTTAATTTTATTATTATTTAACCACATATTATATCAGGATGACGTCATAATCACAATGCTCCTGATATCATTGTGATATCACCTATTGTTTCGTCTCGATAACATCACACCTGTGCTACTATAACGTCATTCCGAATTCAAACAAACCTATGAAGAATTTATATAGTTGTAAATATTTAAATAAGTATTTTCGTTGTGACTCCAGAATGTCCCCTCCTCGAATTTTGGCCCAAGGAACATAGGGTACACAAAATCAAAATCATCACAAGGGATAGAACACATTAGGATCGTATTTTACTATCAGTCTGTTCTGCATAAGTTCCCACATAATTTGACTTATCCAAACTTTGCAGGTAATTTTTCCTCGCGGATAACATAAGGTATCCTGAGTGAAAATCGTCCCAGAGGTGGGTATTTTAAAATCGTAAGAATTTATATAGTTGTAAATATTTAAATAAGTATTTTCGTTGTGACTCCAGAATGTCCCACTCCTCGAATTTTGGCCCAAGGAACATAGGGTACACAAAATTAAAATCATCACAAGGGATAGAACACATTAGGATAGTATTTTACTATCAGTCTGTTCTGCATACTAAAGTTCCCACATAATTTGACTTATCCAAACTTTGCAGGTAATTTTTCCTCGTGGATAACATAAGGTATCCTGAGTGAAAATCTTCCCAGAGTTGGGTATTTTAAAATCGTAAAATACATTAAAATATGTTTAAAATCCTTTAGTCTATTCCAGGGTGGCCAATCTTTTACAGTTCACACGTCAATTTTTCCATTTTTTACTTAAGATGCGCCATATAAACTTATATCCTTTTCAACCCTTTTAAAATATGATGATATGGATATACAGTATTTAACATTTACCGGTAGATTTATATATGTATAGATGAGATATCTCTAATAACACATTACCATGTGGTCACTAAGCCTAATGAAAGTTTAACTTAAACATATTACAGCTAAATAAGAATTTAAGCTATAATCAATAGAAAATTAAAGAAAGATTAAAAAAATTTTAAATCTTTTAATATGAAATCTGATGTTCAATAATTTAACGAAATAATATATAACGCAGTTCTCAATATCCGCCATTAATTTAGTAACTGAGAAATCTCATTAGAGGTCACGTGCAACAATCACGTGGTCATTATGATCCAATGAGACTGCTCAGTTACTAAAGACACGATCATAGTAATAAAATAATATCGCCCAGTTAATGTCACGTGATCACTGTAATCCAATCAGTTTGCTCAAATAGCGTTAATCTTCCATCTTGGATTTTATATCAAGTAATTTATGCCAATTACAATATATAAAATCAATTTCTAATAATTAATACCTGTCTTTAAACCTTTCTGCGTAAATCCCCTAACTAACAAAAGTTGTTTCATAAAAATGCATTTAATAGTTATTGCGTTAAGTGAACATGTGCACGCAAGCATTTCAGATTTATAATACAGTATATATAGGTAAATTATATAAGAAATTTTAATTTTTCTCTGGGGTTCAGTGCGCCATTTCTAATCATACAATGCGCCACAAGTTGGCCATCCCTGGTCTATTCTAACTGTTGTTGACGTCACAAAGCATGAGACAGGGATGACATTACGGTCTAACAAGCATGATTTGACCAGGTCGTACCAATGAATAACGTCACAAACTTTAACAGTATGTTGCATCATTATGACGTAACAGTTAGTGACGTCGAAAAAGAAGTTCGTTGTTAGACGTAACAATGGATGGTATCTCAGTAGTGTTTGTGACTCATTGTGACGTAGAAATCACATCACAACAATTCCGACGTATGAAGTAAAGATGAGTCACAAAACGTCGGCCTTTTGTGACGTCATTTTGACGTAGAAATGAGTGCCGTCACAAATGTATCAGTGCTCAATGTGGACTGTCAACAATTTTGATCTGAGAATGTCATCGGTGTGCGACAAAACAGTTCCGACGTACAACATAACGATCAATGAATGATGCCCTAAAATGTTATCAGTGTAATGTCACAATTCTACTGACGTATAACGTAATAATCGATGATGCCTCAGAACTTCACAAGTGCTAACGTCATTATGACGTACGATGGATGACATCACGAAACGCCAGTGTGTGAAGTCACAAAAGTTCCGATCTATGACGCCACTATGACATCATCGCATCCAAAGGTTTTGATTTTTTCCAACTTTGCTTACAGGTAGAGTATCATTTATGACTATCAAAAAATCTCGCAAACTAGAAACTAATGTTTCACTACAAATGATGTGCCAGAACTTTAAACCTTTCTGCGTAAATCCCCTAACTAACAAAAGTTGTTTCATAAAAATGCATTTAATAGTTATTGCGTTAAGTGAACATGTGCACGCAAGCATTTCAGATTTATAATACAGTATATATAGGTAAATTATATAAGAAATTTTAATTTTTCTCTGGGGTTCAGTGCGCCATTTCTAATCATACAATGCGCCACAAGTTGGCCATCCCTGGTCTATTCTAACTGTTGTTGACGTCACAAAGCATGAGACAGGGATGACATTACGGTCTAACAAGCATGATTTGACCAGGTCGTACCAATGAATAACGTCACAAACTTTAACAGTATGTTGCATCATTATGACGTAACAGTTAGTGACGTCGAAAAAGAAGTTCGTTGTTAGACGTAACAATGGATGGTATCTCAGTAGTGTTTGTGACTCATTGTGACGTAGAAATCACATCACAACAATTCCGACGTATGAAGTAAAGATGAGTCACAAAACGTCGGCCTTTTGTGACGTCATTTTGACGTAGAAATGAGTGCCGTCACAAATGTATCAGTGCTCAATGTGGACTGTCAACAATTTTGATCTGAGAATGTCATCGGTGTGCGACAAAACAGTTCCGACGTACAACATAACGATCAATGAATGATGCCCTAAAATGTTATCAGTGTAATGTCACAATTCTACTGACGTATAACGTAATAATCGATGATGCCTCAGAACTTCACAAGTGCTAACGTCATTATGACGTACGATGGATGACATCACGAAACGCCAGTGTGTGAAGTCACAAAAGTTCCGATCTATGACGCCACTATGACATCATCGCATCCAAAGGTTTTGATTTTTTACAACTTTGCTTACAGGTAGAGTATCATTTATGACTATCAAAAAATCTCGCAAACTAGAAACTAATGTTTCCCTACAAATGATGTGCCAGAAATTCTCGGGCAACACCGTTTACTTCGCCTAATACAGTGTATAAAATATACAAAATATAAAAATTTTTACAAATGTACACGATGTGCCAGAAATTCTCGGGCAACACCGTTTACTTCGCCTAATACAGTGTATAAAATATGCAAAATATAGCTCGTACAGTAAAAATTTTTACAAATGTACATACTTATATTTGTATAGTTGTACAATGCTAAGTATTTTGCAGAAATATAGAAATTATCTACAGATATTTGTAAATTCATTTGCATATTTGGAAACAGTGCAGCTTTTATATTTTGCATAAATGTAGGCCTACTTCATCATTGCATGAATAACCGTACAGTATGTAATCAGGTAATCATAATGATGTATAGTTGCAATATGCAAATTTTACATTATAATCCTTGTATATCTATTGCAACAATAATAATGGGCTATCGTTACGTAACAAAATTGATTGTACATTTCTACATATAAATCAGTTATAAAATTATATGTGCACCTGTTTAATATCATCAACAAGTACACAGTATATAGGCTTCAAACAAATATAGTACAGTTTTAAACCTGTAAATCATTTAATCGCAATGATTATTTTGTATCATCATCATATAAGTTTTTTAATCATATCATTATCATCATCATCGTAATCAACCGTTATCAATCCACTTCAGGATGAAGGTCTCTCCAAGCAATTTCCAGTTCTTCCTGTCTACAGCCTCTCTGATCCAACACTTGATGTAAAATTAACAATCTCATCTCTTCATCTGTAATGTGGTCTCTTTCTTGGTCGTTTTTTATCCCTTGGTATCCAGTGAAGTACTTTAGTTGTCCATCTATTATCATTTATTCTTATTATATATCTAGCCCATGTCCACTTCTGCTTTTTTATCTTTTGGATTACATCTATAACTTTTGTTTGATCCTTACCCAAGTATTACATTTTCTGTCTCTTCTAATTATTCCCAGCATGCATCCATACTCCTTTGTGTTGTTTGCAGCCTTTGAATAGCTTTTCTGCATAATATACAACTATACATTATTACAGAATTCATTGATCTATACATCTTAATCACTTGTAAATCATGCAAAATCAATACCAATTGTGCATTAATATCAATCAATATGTACCTGAATTGTAAATCATTTACAATTGAGGTACATTTAACTGTACAATCATTAACCATCGCTGTTGTTTATAATCAATGTATTTGATTCCAATGTTCGGTAGTAAAATATGTATAATAATTATAAAACTCATAATCATACATTATGTAAATCTATATCAATAATTCTTGTACAGCTACAACAAGTACAGTTATGCAATACGATTGATAGATTCTGTCCAACAATTATTGTTGCATAATAATAATATATAACAATCATAGAAATAAGTTATTATACACATTATTATATTTTAAATCCACATCATCACATCTTTCTTAGGAGTGGAACAATATTTGAAACAGTAAGTTGAAAATACATTTTCATTTCCATTTCTGATGCTAACTAATAACTCATTTCTAATATTACAAGGAAACAAGAATACGCACAAGAATCATAGAAATGATAAGCTAATGACAATTTAAAATTAGTAAACATTAAAAATGTATTTTAATACTTTTAATATCTACGCTAAAATTTATTTTGTTCGAAATTTTGAACGTTCCTAAAAATGCGTTATAAACACCGTTTCTTTAACACATGCTATATTCTAAAATATATGTTTGCATGTTTCATGAATTGGAATTTTCAAATGTTAATAATAATATTTTATTACCAGTAAAAGATTTATCGTAAAAATAAATATAGATTTTGGTAATAGACGAGCTATACTTTCTTAATTAAGATAAATAGAATAACAATTAATTAAATGATCAGTTGGAGATAAAATATTAATCATATTGTTATCATATATCCTGCGGTTCTCTTTCATTTTAAATTTTGAAAAGTGACCCTCACACGAAAAGTTTGCTTACCAATAGCCTAGTTCAGCGTTTCCTAAACTTTTTGTATGAAGGAACATTTCACAAATCCTGAAATTTTTACGGAACACCTTGGTTATTTTATATTATAGGTAGAGATTATTAATAAATTATTTAGGCAAGTAAGTATAACAGTTAGAAAAACAAACATTTACAGTCCATTCCGCTTAATTGGTACAGGTTGGGACTAATCCATTTTGGCCCAATTAAGCGGCTGCCCCCAATTAAACGAACTAATAATAAACTCTAAAATAAAATATGTAATACGTAGGCAAATAAATAAATAGGTAAAAAAATAATAATTAAATACCTATTTAATGCTTTATTAAACCAAAATACAGAAAATATTTGTACTATAAATAGTGAAAAAAATAAATACATACATGATAAATTTTACAATTTCAAATTTTAATTCTGCAAAAATGCATCAAGTGTAGTCTGTCTTTTATTTTTTGATTTTGTTACAATTTCAAATTTTAATTCTGCAAAAATGCATCAAGTGTAGTCTGTCTTTTGTTTTTTGATTTTTGTGCACCAGTTATATCAGCGAGTCTACGATGGCTTATATTAAATGGCTGTCTTTAATTTTATCTAGCAAAGCGATTTTACTTGAAAGTGTAAAATCATTTCTTGGCATCTTTGGCAAAAATTTAAAATAAAATCGACACTGTAAATAAATATTGCTAGATACAGTAACGGTAGACTCATAAGCAGACGCATACTTGCCAGACTCACGACGATAGATAACTGATTCGCATCACACTAGTGTTGCCAAATATTAGTGTACGTAATGCTGACATACTTTTGATAAATCCCTAAAATATGTCAAAGATTATTAAATTCCTTTTCTACTACTGTCCTAATTAAGCGTTTAAATTATGTATTAGTTTATTAGTTTAGTTTCCGTTCTTTGAGATTTGGCCCAAAAAAGCGGCTGCCCCAATTAACCGGTGGCCCATTTAAGCGGAATCGATTGTATTAACAAATTGTAATTATGTATAATAAAACACCTGAAAATAGTAAAATAAACTAGTGTCTCCAGTTTCAACTTGGCACAGCATTTAAAATCATATAACGCTTATATTAATTTTCATAATTTTTTTGCGAAACACTTATTAATCTTCCACGGAACATAGTTTGGGAAACGCTGGCCTAGTCTAAAGCAACATAAATGCATTTAGTAGGTATAATTATTAAAAACGGCCAAATGCATTAACATTTTTTATTGCTTTCTTTTAAATCAATTCATTCATCATTAGTCGATCGATCAAATGATTAATACAATTAGTTGCTTGGGTATAGATATAATGATGGAGACTTCTCTCCTCCCCACTCAACAGTAATGCCATTAACTGAAATAAACCAAGTTAGGATATTTTGAAAATTATTTAATTTAATTTTCAATATAGTAATACTTACTATTCTGTTGTTCATCTTTTAAAAATTCCGCCAATCATTTCAGTTTTTCTGCCATTCTCAAATTCTTTAGTGGATAAATTTTCTGCTATTATCAGATGCCATCGAATACCTAAAGAAAAATATTCTTCAGCATTCGAAAATACTAAGATTAAATCACAAGATTTTATTAACTTATTTTCTTACTTTATGGATATGGGTTGAAAATTGGATACCATTTTTTTTATTAGCAATCGGTGTTTGTTTAGATATAAATTTTCAAGTTTCTTCACTACGGCAAAACACAAAGAAAAATTGGTTTTATTCATCAGTTGCATTTTCAATCATCCAAATGACTTTCATTAAACATTGCTTAAAACGTAAAAATAAAATTATTAATTTCTAAACGTAGAATTAAATTTTCTAAAATTTAATATTTGAAAATTTTACAACATTTGCAGAAAATGAAGCTCCAAATCGATAATTTAACCCGTCATATATAAGAGGATTATATACGACTAATCAGAAAAGAATGAGTAAACACATAACTTTGAACAAATATTTGAATATTTCCATATGTTCAAAAATTAATAATTTAAAAATCCGAAAGTTATTCAATTCTCTTCGAAAACTACCATATTAAATTAATCTTCTTTAAGCCATTCTGGCTGCAATCAAAAGAAATGAAATAGTACAGTGATTACAGAATCTGTCTTATCATGTCTATTTAAAAGATTAAAAATAGAAAAAATTCAGTGCTGAAAATATTTTTAAAAAGTTTACACAAGATCAGGATCAGATTTCAATTTTTCTTAACAATCATGGAAGGCATGCATAGATCCCTATTTACCATATGCGTAATTACATTTTTTGGCTCCGATATTCACTCGTGTGTCCCGTACTACCGCTCTGTTTAATCAAAACTTCGACGAATATAGACTTAAATATTAGCTGAAGATATTTTAAAAAATCATTTAAACTGTCATAATTATGTAACGCTCTTTAAAATTTAAGCATTATCTTATTGACTGATCTATCATGAATCTGCAAGCAAGTTGAAGATAATTGAAATAAGTTGTGATATAGATAATATACTCTTTAATTTTTTTTTATTTTACCCGTCATTTTTGACGGGCATAGTTACTAATTAATCTTATAATTCTTATTGAAGTAAATATCCTGTTTTCTTTATTTCTACATTATTCTTAGTACCTTATGCTTTTTTCGTTATCTTCAACGAACTTTAGCTTCCGGCGTTAAAAGTATCAATCTGTTTTGCCTCCTTTCACTACCCTATGCTTAAAAATAAATACTTTTAATTTCTTTTAAATTTAGTTTGAAAGCAATATCGATAGTGACAGCTTGTAAGTCCAGCAAAAAAATATCTTCTCTAGCAGTCTAAAAGATTATTTACAGCTGTTGTCTGCAAGGTAATAAGCGCGCACCTTTACCAAATTACGTAAGAAATTTTCAGATTTAAACTACCCGATTTTTTGTTCGTCATAGTATATATCTGTTGTATAGGTTCTATTTTTTTTTTCTTTTTTTAACTGATAAAGGGATGCGCGATTAAAATGTTCCGAGACCACAGATTTATATCAACTACCCGATTTTTTGTTCGTCATAGTATATATCTGTTGTATAGGTTCTATTTTTTTTTCTTTTTTTTTAACTGATAAAGGGATGCGCGATTAAAATGTTCGGAGACCACAGATTTATAATATCTTGTAATGTGTACCAAATAGACAATTAATATAAAATTTTTATTATTAATAGCCTTTTATCGATCTTAGAATAATTAATAGGATTTTATTGATTTTATATTATTGTATATTGAAATTATCTTATTTTCTATATACAGTAAAATTTAACAACAAAATTTACAAGTTCTGAATAAATAAATTTATACATAATTCATAACTAATAATAGAAGCAAGTATTTCATATAGGATACGTGGAATATAATATGTGGGCACCAGGGCCGCCGAGAGGGGGTGACATCCGAGACTTTTGTCACGGGCCCGACCGTCGGGCCTCGATGTGTCACATAACGTATCCAATAGTTGGCAGGCTGCCGCCAGAATGCACTCTCTTCCTCCACCGTCGGACTCTGATGTGTGACATAACGTGTCTGATAAATCGCAGACCGCCGCCAGAGTGCACTGTCTACCACCCAGAGAGGTCGTGACAAAATAAACTATTTTATAATTACATAACATGATATGTAATGTATCGAATTTTGAATTTATTGTACACTTTTTATAAATAAATGTTTAATGTTTTATATGACTTTTTTAATTAAATCAAAGTGATGCACTAACACTGTTTGATAAGTACAAAATTAGTTATCAAACAGTTCAAAAGATCAATTTTAGAATGCTGTGCCTGTTGTATCCAGGTTTAGTTCTCCGGTCTCATACTTAGAAAGTTTTTCAGAACGATCTGGATCTTCCTGTTGAACCACATCCTTCACCTGACGCCTAATCTCATCAGGGGTATAGTAGCCCACAGTGGGCACTGGAATAACCTATCGCTTAATACCAACTTGATGGAAAGCTGTGTTACGCCACACAGAAAAATATAGGTTAGTTACATTACTGAATCTCATGAAAGATTTTTATTAAACCAAAGTGATGCATTTTTTTAAGTGGGACCCGGACCACAGACTTGTTACGAGTTCCAAAATTTCTCTCGGTAGCCCTGCAGGTTACTCTCGTTTAACACAGTTTCCCTCTAACACGATTATAAAATTGCAGAAACCCTTGTATAATACGGTACTTCTATAACACGGGTTTTACTTAACACATTCAGAAAAATACTTTGCTAAATTTAATCATAAATGCAATTTCGTTAGTTTGCAGTGAGAGAGATGATATGCAGTCTGTTTTCGATTTCGATTTGAAATTGTGTTAATTATTGATCATTGTATATTTTCTGTTTCAAACGTTCAATTTCTGGATAAAAATAAGTTTTTATTCTTCAATAGAGGAATGTGAAATAGAAATAGAAAATTTCTATTTCACATTCTTCTTACTCGTAAATTTCTTACTCGTAAATTTTTTTTGGATAGGCCTATGTATTAATGAACGATTGTTTTGTAGCGGGTAGTAGCGAGTTAGATTACAGATTTTTGTAAAGAGAACATAAGATACTCAAATTTAAATGTCGAGTAAAGTTCAGAAAGTGAAGTTGATATTGTTAAAAAGGAAAAACGTTCTCGTCTTAACTGAACAGTGATAAGGAAGATATAATTATTAATTGAATGTTATATAGGCTGTATACTTTATCTTTCTTTTTGTTTGATGTATTCTATGTTGTTTTTTGGGGTTTTTTTGGGGATATTTTTTCTTTCTTTAGGTTTTGTGTTATTAATATGCTCAATAAAAATTAAGTTTCTTATGTGGAATTAAAAAAGTTAAAGTGGAGTGGGGTAAGTGATCTGAATTTCCAGTATCGGGATCTTTACTGCATCAAAGTATGCATTATCGTTAATGTATATAAATGTGCATATGTAGGTTATATTTAATATGTAAAGTGAGAGTTTTTCCTTTAAAAAAATAAATTCAAAAGTTCGACACTCTTTTAATAAGCACTGATTTAAATTATTCAAACGGACTATTTGATTATTACTATCACATCAATAATATGAACTACCCAGTTAGTTATCAGATTGTTGGAATGAAGTATCTTACAGAAAACATCTTTCCTATAAATGACCACTTTGAATGGTATTACTTTGAACTTAAATTATGAAAATTAATAATATACTTTATTCTAATGTTATATAATAATTACAAATCGGGCAATATAACGATTAAACAAGTCGAAAATCTTTTAACATCAAATGTGTTACGTACTCGAAAGTAGTGCTGAAGATGGAGTTTTAGTGTTGATATCGATGTTCGATGTTTTTTCTGTTTATGTAGTAGAATTATCGTTTGGGTTAAGTAAATATTACATAATATTTTTATAAACGGAATTTTTATAATTGGTAATGATTTTATTTAATTTTTTGTTTTGCATTAGAAAAATCGAACAATCCAACTGGCAATATTGATTTTAGTGCTTATTTTTGTCACGTGAGACACTTTATCATAGTCATTTAATTAGTATTCGAAACGCTTTCGGCTTCTCTTTTTATTTCAAAGTATTTATACCTTTTTAGCTCAGTAAGTATGCCTCCGAAAACTTTTCTGTGGTAACATTTTGCTAAAAATAAAAGTAATTCTGCAACTTGCATATATTATTCAAAAGAAGCGAAACTAGTGGTAATAACACAAATTTAAGGTGTCATCTTCAAAGCAAACATCCACAACTTTTTGGATTTCGAAAAGACTTGTAGAGGGAAGAAAAATGCTATCAAGACACTGACGAAGCATCATCGTCATAACCTCTCCCAGGAAAACAAAAAAAATTTCTGAGACGTTTAGGAGCATTGAGGAGTTCAAATCAGGTGAATCAGCAGAAAATAAGGTAAACCAAGCTCTTATACTTATAATGTATAAAGACAATAAGCCATTCAGTATTTGGATCGTGAAGTTTTTCAACATTAACATAAAACATTAAACATTACACTAAACACATTACATTAAATTATTTTACACATTACATTATATTACATTACATTATAATTACATTAAACAATAAACATTAACATAAATAAACATAAAGACAATAGCATCTTCGTACAAAGTTCCTTCTTGATCAACAATTAAAAGACTAATTTTCGATAAATATAGTGATATAGTATCCATAGTCAAACAACAGTTCAAACAGAAATTTTCACTACTGATTTATGGACAGACATGCAGAAGAGGAGTTACATTAGCTTGTCTGTCCACTTTATAACTGAGGAAAGGAAAATAAACTATTGCAATGTAGCATTGGATGTTTTTATATTGGAAGAACGGTATACTAGCGAGTTTTTAGCCAATAAACTAAAGCAGTTGATAAAATACTGGAAAACAGATGAAGAATATGTCAATATAGTTATTATTGACAATGCACAAAAAAAAAAAAAAATTCGATGTTTCCGGGACCGATATTTTTTAACATCGATGTTACCTTTCGATGGTTTTATCGATGTTCAACACTACTCGAAACTCATTTCGATAACAAGTTAACTTCTCATAAAACAAGAGAAATCAAATTCTAACAGTATAGTCATCGTCATTTTAATTTTGTTCTGTGAAAAAATATTACTTTAAAATTTTTATAGTACGCTTCAAAGTGTTAACCTTTTTGTCCCAAGTTTGTAGTAAAAAACCGTGTTTAGGAATAACCTGACTACGAATAACCAAGAAAAAAGTATAAAATAACAATAGAAAAGATGTATTATCAATAATTTTCTCAGTTTTTAGTCTATGTGATGCATTTACCTAAAGGCATCATAGGTAGAAAGGCATCATTTTATCAATAATTTTCTCAGTTTTTAGTCTATGTGATGCATTTACCTAAAGGCATCATAGGAATAAATTAATCTTTATAAATATTCCTATTAGGATGGAGTTGATCAAAGCTGATTATTTTTATTGATATGCAGAAGAGAATAGCTAAATGTAATTGGGATTGCGATTAATTACAGTTGCATTTACTCGTAAGAAACGGCTTTCATCAGAAATACAGATAATCCTAATAAAAGTATAAACGAAATTAATTCTTGTCAGAAATCGGCACAATTCTTCTTCGAGATAGTTCAATGAAAAATAAGTTTCCCACTACTCAACTATACTTGACGACAGCATCGGAAATCAGTATTTGGTCTATGGAAGAACTGAAATTCATTTATATCACTACGCCGATGATATAGTTCACTAAATTATTCGCGATTTTATAGTAAATTGCTATAAAATAATGACAGTTTTGACAAATAAGCTATAAGTTTCGAATAAAATTACAATATTAACATGATTTTAACATGTAGTAAATTATCTGGGTATCTAAAATATATACGATGATCAGATAGAACTGAAATTCATTTATATCACTACGCCGATGATATAGTTCACTAAATTATTCGCGATTTTATAGTAAATTGCTATAAAATAATGACAGTTTTGACAAATAAGCTATAAGTTTCGAATAAAATTACAATATTAACATGATTTTAACATGTAGTAAATTATCTGGGTATCTATAATATATACGATGATCAGATGCGCAATGACGTTCTGCGCATTCCAATAGATTCTAACTGTGCTATATCCTAAAGACTATAATTTTAAGTCATTCTCGAAAGGCTGAAGATTAGCTGTCAAACGAAGCAAATTGCATTGAACGTTTATTCGAAATTGAAAACTCAGAGGCACGATTACATAAAAATAAATACCGTTCTTATTGATGGTGTTACCTTCTACATCGAAATAGACTGTTCCGTGCGCATTAATACTGTCATAAAAGTTGATGAAAACTCAGAGGCACGATTACATAAAAATAAATACCGTTCTTATTGATGGTGTTACCTTTTACATCGAAATAGACTGTTCGTGCGCATTAATACCGTCATGAAAGTTGGTACTACACCGCTCCCATAGACTCAATACTGACTTCCAAAGTTCCTACTGTTAGAATTGTAATATTTCAAAGTAGCTTGCACTCAAAATTATTTTTATGTTAAATTGTAGTCACGGATGTATATAGTTAATTAAAGGTGATCAGAAATAAACTGCTGAGTAGCAGGACTTTTATATTCACAAATTAAAATTTTTTCGTGAACATCTAATGTCGTTTTTGACATTTCTCCGAGTAAGAAACGGTAACGATACTCACTACAGTTGATTTATAAAAAAAAAGGTTTAAACTGCTCTTCTGCAAAGTCGAGGTTATGGTTCTCCAGTCTTCTTCTATTTTAAACGGTTATTTTGTAAAAATCCGTTTAAAGTTTTGGAATAGCTCATTTTGAAAACAGGGATGTGAATAGTCACAGGTGCGAGATTACAGTCTAATAAATGTTAACAGATAAATTACTTAATTGCCATCTTCTGTTGTGTTTCTATTTGTGTTGGTTGACCTTGCCATTCGATTGTTTTGGCGGTTTAAACAACTGATTTGTCTACTAATGAAATGGTTTTGCCTCCAGAAATGAGTGGCGGTTGGCGATTAGTGAGGTGGCGGTTTATAGAGGGAATTTCATGTTTTAACATATAGGAGGAGATTTGTTATTGGCTTTCATCAGGCAAATAACGAGGGTGGCGGTTTATAGAGGGGCGGCTTAAAGAGGTTTGACTGTATTTCAAAGTAGCCTGCACTCAAAATTATTTTTATGTTAAATTGTAGTCACGGATGTATATACTAAACTAGATACCTGAAACGAATAGGAGCGTGAAGCATCCGCCATCATATTAGTTGTGGGCTTGTTTGTGTTAGTCGTTTACTTGCTTGTACTAAATTAGGCGTTCTATCTTTTAATTTGGGTAAGTTATAAATTTTTTCTTATAATATTTGATATCATTTGGATATTTAGTATTTTAAGGAACTTAATATTTTATTATTTTATCAATATTTAAATAGAAAATGCCTCAATCTTGTGTTGCATTCGGTTGCTCAAATCGACACACAAAAGGAACATCATTACAGTTCTTTTCCTAAATTTTGTTTAATTTACCTTTATTTGAAACTTTGTGTTGCATTCGGTTGCTCAAATCGACACACAAAAGGAACATCATTACAGTTCTTTTCCTAAGTTTTGTTTAATTTACCTTTATTTGAAACTTTGTTTTTTTTTTAAAATCAATTAAGCGCTCTATTATTTAATGTAATAAAATGTAGGCCTAATATAAAACAGGTATAGTTTAACCTTGGAAACGGAAAAAAAAAAAGAGCTATTTCAAGAAATTCTAAATATTAATCCTGACAGATATCTAATAAATTGTGTGCAATTACAATTGGAAAATACTGTACTATTGTAATTTCTTTTTCATATTTAGGGCATTTCTTTAATTAATGACGCACAATAAATACATTACAATAATATTTCAAGTAACCAATGTAACTGTTCTCATTACTTACTGAATACTCGTCAGCAATACTTCATATCTAAAGATAATCGCTCAGTAAATAACATTAAGGTATATTTAAGTTTTTTAATTATTATTCCATTTCTCCTGATGGATCTTTGATAATTTTATTTTTTTCAAACTTTAGAAATATTTAATTTTATCCAAGTTTGATCCAACTGACAGTTTTCCATAGGAAAGTTAGTATTAAAATAGGATTGGATGGTTTGGAGCAGGGCCGCCTAGAGGGGGTGACATCCGAGACTTTTGTCACGGGCCCGGCATCGAATAGGGCCCGACCGTCGGACTCTGATGTGTGACATAACGTGTCTGATAAATCGCAGACCGCCGCCAGAGCGCACTGTCTACCACCCAAAGAGGTCATGACAAAATAAACTATTTTATAATTACATAACATGATATGTAATGTATTGAATTTTGAAGTTATTGTACACTTTCTATAAATAAATGTTTAATGTTTTATATGACTTTTTTTAATTAAATCAAAGTGCTGCATATTTTTATAAATAAATGTTTAATGTTTTATATGACTTTTTTAATTAAATCAAAGTGATGCACATTTTAAGTAGGGCCCGGACCACAGACTTGTCACGGGCCCGAAAATTTTTCTTGGCGGCCCTGTGGGCACAATAGTTCTTTTGATCCGGCCTGAATATGAAGTAATAAAATACAAAATTATTTTAATAAAAGAGAGTACTTACTCGTTTTCTAATCTTGTAAGGTATAAATGGAAATGCTAACGTAACAATAGGGTGCAAATATTTATTAATATTAACAAAATGTACAGATCTGTAACTAATCGGAAGAGATTGCTGAAAAAAATAAACAAAATTTATGAAAAATCTAACATATTGATTTTTTAAAATTTTTTTATACATTTAATGAAAATAAACTTTATATTAAAAAAATATATCGGAAGAGATTGCTGAAAAAAATAAACAAAATTTATGAAAAATCTAACATATTGATTTTTAAATTTTTTATACATTTAATGAAAATAAACTTTATATTAAAAAATATATAAATGTTAGTATTTTATTTTCATAGCATTAAATTTTATGTATATTTATCGGTTTAAATAAAGTTTTGTTATTCTTAATGGAAATATTCTAGAAATAGACACTTATTAATATATTTACATATAAACAGGATAGAGCCAAGCGAATTATCTTTGGAGTAAATTGGATGACATGTCTCCAGGATAAGGTTTTCACGTCTATTAAGATATCAAGTCCATACACTTGAATTGGATGATAATTCAATTCTAAATCCATAAAAAGCATCATGGTTCTACCTACATCTATTACATTTAATTTTGTTGGATCCCAGTGACCTATAAACAAATAATAAATATTAAAAATTATAAATTTATATTTTATTTAAATAACACTCACTTACTGACTCTTCCAAGTCCTACTATTCTCTCGGGTATATTACGTATAGCTCCGATTATATTCATATTTATATATTTTTCCATTAATGACGGTCTAAGATCTCTAAAAGCGATTTGACTTCTTCGCGTAGCATAATAATTTTTTAATAGTTTAATTGCTCTTTCTCTATCATATTTCCTTGCACGTAGAAAACTCAATAAAAACATATGATCAGTTCGGGATTTTAATTGCTTGTCATCTGATTAAAAAAAAAGAAATGTTTAGAATATATGAATATTGTATGTAAAATATTTGAAAAATTAATTATGAGAGATTGATAAATTGTTAGTTATGTAGCATAAATTTTAATAATCTGAAGAATTTGCACCTCTCACATGAATACTTTTAGTAAACAGCACAAATTTAATTTCTACATTCAAATTTCGTATGCAATACCATAAATTATCTTAGAGAGTATTATCTATTATATTATAGACTACGTATCTATTATAGATTGGTACTGAAAAAATATATTTAACTTATTATTTAATGTTATGGTAAATATATGACTAGAAATTCGCAGAATTTTCCAGAAATTTTTAGATTTACTATTTATATTTATCATCAATAAAAGATTTGGTATGCCGCGGGCAAATTTTCGTATAAAAGTACTGTATGGGTGATCAAATTTTTACTTCGAAAGTGCGGCCCAGAGAGAAAATTTTGGGAACCATTGTCCTAGACTAACATAGTAATTATATTCCAAAAAAATCTCCTGAACAACAATAGTGCTAAAGAATAAATTTTCATAAGAAATCAAATAAATAAAAATAAATTATGTTTCAAGACAGGATGGAATCTATATATTTTTACATTTTATTCATAGTATATTGCATATTACATACATACGTCTATGAATTAATAATTATATATCTTACAAGCACGTCTATTATAAAGTAAAGCCTAGAACACTCCGAGACTTTTCTGCTCAGAATAACAGAACGCAGAAAAGTTTCATTTGGTTCTGTTTTCTACAAAATATAGTAGGTGACACACAAGAATTTAAGTAGGGCCCGGACCACAGACTTGTCACGGGCCCGAAAATTTTTCTTGGCGGCCCTGGTTTGGAGTATTTGTAGTCATTCAATCTCGCTTGTAATTAATTCTATAGAAATGCAGAAGTGTTGAGAATGTAAAAAACAAATTTTTGATTCTTAATGGATTTAGCATAATATACAAGCTTATTTTTCTTTGAAACGAGCTCAAATGCCAAATTGTTGATTGTATTCTTATCAACTAGCAAAAAGAATATAAATATATAACTATAATATCTTTGAAGCTTTTAATCTTTGTTTTTTTGATTTTCACATAGATTAAGTTGGAATGGTTCTTTGCTTTCTACATTTTGCTTTTAATTTAATCTTGGCCCAGAACGGCTCCCTTAGTACTCTATTTGAGTGGAAAGAGGCAATCAAAATTTAGCCACCAAGCTTACCAAAAAAGAATATCTTTGAAGAAACTAAAATATTTCAATGTTTTGGCTGTTAAATGTAATTTTCAATGCCATATTGCCCATTTCGGGACTTGAGGGGTTATTATGTAGAGGGCCTTTAATCAGAATAAGAATTTTAAAATATGCATATACTGTATAAATGCAATTACTAGGGCTTAGGTAAAGTATTGCTAAAAGGTAGTGGAGCGATATACTACGTTTTATACTTAAAAATAATTTTATTGCCCTTACTTGTTACATGCAAGAAAAATTACTCGATTATAAGTCATGCTAAATTGTTAGTTCGAGCTGAATGAAGGGAAAAAGTGTTTCTATGTTTGTTTATATGTTATGCTAGGTAGGTTAAACTGCCACATTTCACGAGGGCTATACTGTATCTGGCGGCGGCCACTAATAGAGCCCATCACAGGCTGGCCGACATCCATGATGGGGTCAACCGGATGGTTGAAGAATGGTATTCAAGGGGCCGGGGCTGGGGCCTGACCCCTCCTGAAAACCTGGAGGTATGGGACCCGGATCCTCCAGGATAGTAAGCAACGGCTTTAAACACGCGGCCATCCGGCCGACGCGTTTATTTATATAATCTGTTCACGTATCTTTATTTGATCTTGATATTCGTTATTATAGTTTTTTGAAGTAAAATTCGTAAGTTCTTAAAAACTGATCCCAAAAGTTAAATTTGACAAAAAGTCAAAATCAACTTTTCGGATCCTCTATATCTGTGGAGCCCTAGGCTGATGTCTCAAGCGCCTATGCATAAGTATGTTCCTGGAAAGGTCCCTGGTTTTCTTTGATAATATAATCGATCAACTAAATTTCATAAAAATCTATTAATTTGTTCTAAAAATATTAGCGGAAAATACACAGACAGTGTATTCTCAGCTTTTTACAGCAAAGCAGTAAGAAAAATAGCATCAAAGCGATTTTATAATCCTCATTTTCCTTTTCATTTTTTTAAAGAAAATAAGCTGAAAACAACTTATTAGTCTTATTGTTAACTTGAATTAATCTATAGATTTTTATGAAATTCAGTGAAGGAGATGCCATTGAAAATAATTCTCATGTCGATATTTTTAATATATAGAAGTACGATTTCAAGTGGAGTCTAGCCAAGTCTGAGATCGAATCTCAGATACCATTTCTCTAAATTTTTCAGATAGGGAATACATCTATTGTTTCCCATTCTTCATCTTCCTTCCGATCTTATCACAAACTTAAGATACTTTGGAATGGGCCCGTTGCTAAATAACCTCTTATTGGAAAATAATATGAAACAAAAGAAAAAAGATGGATGTGACATCAAAAAATTTAGCATCCATTTTTCTTTTAGTATAATAATATATCTTAGTCCAGTATAATCAATTATATTAAAATAGAAAAAGTTCATACTTTAGAAATCCTAATAATCTTTAAATCAATTGATAAATTTTATGAAATTCAACAAGAATATAATTATAGAGAAATTGTCTTAAATACCATATTTTTAAATCATGAATCTTCAATCATTCTAAATGGCGGATATATTAAAATAATAGATCTGTTTTCCTAGAAATACTTTTCGTTATAATTTTATTCAATACCGTTTTTTGCAATGGTAATTGTAATATGAAACAATCAATGAATTAATATTATGCTTAGTTTTGATCGCTATACTCATATCAAAATATTAGTATGAATGGATAAAACGGAATACTGCATCTACATTAGCATTTCAAATATTTTATTTTTCACAAAAATTTTCCTACTAAATATTTTAACCTAGGGCAAAATACAATTGTAATGTAATTTATTAACTTGTTTACAATAACTTAAGATAATCTTATCGTATTATCTTATCATTTATAAAAGAAATTATTTGTTTTATAAATGGTATCTATAATTTAACAGCCTATCATAAAAATATCAAACAAAATATTATTTTGTTCATAAAAATATCTCGAAATTAAGACATGAAAACGAAACATAAGTTGACATGCTTGTATTATTTACACAAATCGATATTTATTTCATTGGTTACATTAACATAATTACATTTTTATAAATAGTAAAATTTGAAATTGTAATCTATTGAGAAAAAGTTCAAAGTTACTGGATGATAGACAAATGGCTTTCTCATAGATTTATTGAATCTACAATGGAAAAATCTATTGCTGAAACAGAACAGAATTAGATATTTTGGCACCCAGAAAAATAGTACACAAAGGACTCTTAAATAATTATTTGAAATTTTTGTGCCTTTAAAATATGGCACTCGAGGAAAATTTTTTGTCATCCCATCTTTAGTTTCTGCTCTATTTATATGATATCAGTAAATATAATAAATTTGTATCTGTATTATTAATATTTTTATTATGCACTATATAAGCCTAGTCTTTTTAATCGTTAAATTTTATTTCAAATAATTCAAAAATATGTGATCATTTTCTGTTTTTTTCAAGTCCAATTATTAATATTTTTATTATGCACTATATAAGCCTAGTCTTTTTAATCGTTAAATTTTATTACAAATAATTCAAAAATATGTGATCATTTTCTGTTTTTTTCAAGTCCGATTACTTTTATGGACAAACATTCCACATTATGGGACACATTTCAGATTTAAAATCTCTAATTTAATTTAAACTGATTGTATTAGTGAATGCAATAAGAACGATGTAAACAATTTAATAGAAGAATATCATTACCAATATCATAAAAATCTATTAATTACTGCAGTTCAAAGTTATTAGTGGAGAAGATAAAAGACGAGTATGATTATCTTATAATCCTATTTTCTGAATAATTTAAAGAACATTTTAGTTATCTTTCTCTGAAATTAAGATAAAAATTTTTAGCACACTTTCTGAAAAAATATGTTAAATATTTCTCTGAAGTATATCATAAACAAAATAATTTCAATTACAGTATTCTCTTTATGAAGAATATCTAATTTCATTTATTTGAATCATAAAACATGTTATATTAGCCTATATAAAAATATGATATGTTTGCGAGAACTTTAACAGATTAAATTTATTTCAAAGTTAGAATTTGAGGATGTAACTTTGAGACTATGAACTTGTGAGCATTAAATAATTAAGTTATAGTTTCT
Organism: Olivierus martensii; assembly: GCA_000484575.1. Lineage (NCBI taxonomy): Eukaryota > Metazoa > Arthropoda > Arachnida > Scorpiones > Buthidae > Olivierus > Olivierus martensii. The sequence goes on along the minus strand of AYEL01089269.1, from coordinate 20,698 downwards.
TATATTTTTACACAAATAAAAAAATAATTCCATCACATTATTCATTCAAATGTGGAAAGTTTAGATCGCTACAAAATATCAGACTGATTATCATATAAATAGATTCTAATGAATTATACAGTATTACGACATTTACAAATTTATAAATTTGGAGAGACGAATTAAAAAAAAATTATTAATTCAGAGAAACTGGATTTAGATTAAAATATCCAGGAAATTTCATTTGGACAAATTTTAACTCTTGCTTAATGTTAAATTTGAAAATAGAGAATATTAAATATTTCAAACAGGAAATAGGTAAAAATAAATAATTGAATAGTGCTTTAATTTTATTATTCAATAAACTTTTAACTTGATTTTATTTAATGCATAAATATAATGTATTATACTATTGTATAAATCCCATATCGAATTATTTCAATACGACTAAAATGAACTTTTAACTTTAAATATTATTGGAGTATTTTGAACTGATAAAAATAAAACGCAAATTTTGTAAATTCTGATATAGTTATGTACAGTAATTTATTAAAAATAATTTTTGCTTTGCAATTTTGTAAATTATCAACATTGGCCTGCCGGAATGTGGATATGAATCCTTGAATATTTGGCTCAGAAAAGATCGAACTTTGAAAAATTTATATGATGAGTCAGAACGCGATCTGTCGATTCCCGTCCTATATAGTCCGGCTGGCCCATCCATAGGAACGGGCAAATTATGATAGAGTTTAGAATGATTCCGCCACATTTGGAAGTAGCGTTAAAAACTTACCTACATCAAAAATTGAACAAAATAGCTTATATTTTTTCTTTTATGGATTATTATGGTAAGAAAAGAAGCAGAATTCACACGTTGTTTCATTTGCATATTTTAAGAAGAGACTTCTTTGCTGTTTTTAATCTATTTTCCAACCAGAAGTCACTAAGCTCCAAGGCATTTCAATATCTACCACCGTCGATCCCTCCTTTACAGTCCAATCTAATCTTTCACAGAGATGGCCAACCTGTGGTAGGGACTGAAATGGCTCACTATTTAGTATTTTGGAATGATTGGAAAGCCACTTTAAATCGGTAAGATTGGAAAGTGGCGTTAAAAATTTTCTAAGTCATCACGAATTCATCGATAAGTTGGTCCTTTTTATATTACTTTCAATCTCGTCTATTACTAAGTGGAGGGCCCTTTAGGCTTTACTACAGACTAATTATGTTCGTGAAGAGGATCAACTGATATGCAGAGGACGGGAATCAATGATCCGAGGCTGAACCTCCTCTGAAAAAATTTGGATGTGTAGGACCCGAAATTGAACCGAATCTTCTAATCAATGCTTTAGCTACAAACGGATAACTTCTTCTAAATGAAGAATTATGAAGACAGGACTTCCTATATCTCTAGTGCGGAAAGGACGTACTATTATAAAAAAAAATTTTATTTATATTGTATTTATTTGTATATATTTGTTGTATTTATTTGCAGTTGTTGACTTATCGTTGTTGTTACTGTTTCGCGATCTAATTTATTTTATTGTTACTATTTCGCGATCTAATTTATTTTATTTATTTATCGTATTTACTCTTATTGTTAATTTATTTAAATATTGTATTTATGTTATTGTTAACTTATTTAATTTTATTATATTTCTCTATTGTTACTTAATTTAATTGTTTTTTTTATTTATTGTTAAACAATTCTGTAAATTGTATCTCTGCAAACTGTCTTATTTCAATAAATGGTATTGGTTGCTCTCTCTCCTTTCCCTAGTGATCTATCACACTCCTTTTGATAGGAATCTTTTTTCTCTCACTTTCCTTTCAACTTCTAACTTCCTTTCCCTTTCCAAGGCTAAACCTTTAAGTACAGCCTTCTGTTTCTTTGTTTCCCAGTCTAGTCAAGTTGCTGAGTGCTTTAGCACTCAGCAATTTGGCCTACATCTATTGGATTGTCAATTTGGACATATTCTTATTTTAAAAATAGCCTGTGAATTGGTTATATAGAAAAAGCTTCGGCTTTCCATTTGAGAAACCAAGTTCCTACTTTCTAATTCAGCTCCTACAAAGCTAAAAAATTTCATGTGGGGTCGAAACACGGCTCAACGATTCTCTGACCACCGATCCTTTTACAGGTGCAGATGAATCTTAGTTGCACCAAGAATGCCAGCCATTTAATAATCGACCAACATTTGGGAAATGACGTTAAAACAAAACAGTAATCCATTTAGTAAATCAGATAGCTATTAATTATACTTTTATTGAATGTTCGGATGGAAATTATTATTGTCAGATGATCAAATTTATTTCGAGACAGTTGCTTTTCTTATGTTTATTTGTATTTGGTTTGTTAATACATTAGATTGTCCAATCAATTCACGCTATATGGCAGTGAACCCATCACGGACTAACCGGATCCAAATGGGATTCAATGGGCCAGCACGGGCTTTTGGAAAAAATCTAAAGATATAGTGCTTAATATCCTCATTGTGATAGTTTAGCACGGAATTTGAGATATTCACGATAGACATAAGTGAATCATTTTTTTTTCAGAATCCTCAAAAATGAAAGAAATAGAGTATGAAGTTTAAGTTTGAAAATAACAATGTTTTTCTTAATTTAAATGTAAATTTTAAATTCAAATTATTTCTTTTTTATCTCATAAAATATTTACACTTTCCTATAATTGATATTCAATATATTTTTATTTCAGGCGGAAATTTCAATATTAGTCCACCGTGTGCTTGGACACTTGTAAACAGGTCTCTGTCACTATTTCAATTATTTCATCTTCGTCTATATCAAGCCTAGATCTTTCTTCTCTCTGCGGATTGCCAGGAATTCTGCCTTCTGTGTACCATTGATACACATTTTACTGCATCTTGTAGTAGGATTGAGTTCCCGATTGGGGTATCACCGTCACATAAAAATCAATTAAAATTTTTTAGAAACAAAAATTGCTCACAAACCACTTTTTTTATTTTACTGAGTTCATAAAAACGCTTTTATTAGAAAGTTACACTCTTTGGGATCATATTTAAAATAAAAAATCAACCAAATAACTCATATTGTTTTATAAATAAATAATTTCAGTTATTGTAAGGCGATTTCAGAAAAAAATACAAATTTTGAAATAATTTCTGAAACATCAACAATTGGATACCACTTATATGGTTATTTTGATTGTAAATGACCTCTTCCATCATCGTTTGATCCTCCTCTTTTGGGACACTCTGCATATACATATTATGTCATAAAACCATGACAGTATTTTAAATACTGTCATGGTTACAGTATTTAAAATCGCAATTCCGTGTTTTAATTTAAATAGATAATAAAATATCAGAATTATCTAATCTTGGCAATCTATCAATATTTTCGATTTCTTGAAAATAAAAATTAATTCTTAATTTCATCACTATATCACTCATATTTTATTAATTTTTCATTTAATCACTATATTAATATATTTCCAAATACTGCATACTGTATTTATCGGCTTTTTTCCCTTATAAATACCTTCTTTCCCTTATAAATACCTTTAAAAATCGCCTTGCGTCTTATAAGCCGAAGTGAATAATAAAACATATATGAAAACCGAGATATCGGCAAGCGACAAAATGTAGTTAACAAATAGTTCACATTGTATATTAACTATGATTGAAACGTATAGTCAGTACACTTTTCAATAATTACCAGATTGTTGTTGGAGTAAATACAGAATTCTAGTTATACGTTTAAGGGTAATCGATGATAAAATATTATTGAGGATCATGTCAGTAATGAATCTGAAGTTGTATAATACTAAAATGATAAGTAATAATCGTATACCTTTCTTTACTAGCTTTGGAGATTCTATTGTATTGAATTTTAAATTTCTATAGTATAAACAGTAAATTTTTATTTAAATTTACCGTTCCAAATTTAATGTAAGTCTTCTACGCCGCAGTGTCTTATAAACCGACAAATACGGTAATTTAGAAATAATAACTATCAGGTCAATAGAAAAATCAATTAAGCAGTTGCTTTATTTTATTTTTATGATAAGTGCAATTTTAAACACTGTATTTAAAAATTATCTTCCCTATAAAATGGATACTAATATTGTTTAATATTAGGTACAGTTTAGGATTAAAAATGTTTAATTTTCTAATTCTCTGAGAAAAAAAGTTGATGTTTTAAAAAAATAATTAATCAGTATTGAAAACATTCAAATTTAATGTAGTTTATTACAATATAGGCAATTTTAATTTTAATTTAAATTTTCTAAATTAATTTTCCGGATTTTATCGTTATTTGAACTTTGCAAATATAAATTAAAACAAATTTTTTATTACATTGTTTTAAAACTTTTATATGTGAGGGCGCTTTTGTATTTTTATTACGTCATCAGCTGAATTGTAGTGAAGGACGTTCTTCCACAGTTGCTATATAAAGGCAGAAAGTCGGGGTAATAAGAAGATTGACTCGTGCAATCCAACTATCAGTTGGACAAAGGCTAGCTATCATAGCTCTATATAAATGGCCGCATCCGGCGTGGTAAGTGATAAATCAATAAAAACGAAGAAAAATATATCCTTTATTATTATGTTAAAGATGGCGCGGCAATGACCTTTGACACTACGATCAAGAATAATTTTTTGCATAAAATAAACAATTTTCACACAAAAACATTTCTATAAATATAATTTTGAAAGAAACGCCGAAACACGTATATTTCATATTTAAAGTTCATTGATTACCATTCAATATGGACAATATTATTTTACCTTAATCGCATGTATTTGATTGAATTTGAAATTTTATCCATTTAAATTAAAAATTGTATATTTTGAATTAAACCGATTTAAAATAATTATCGAAATAATATGAAACCTGAAATTATTTCGTGGAAAAAATAAAAGTTATAAATATGTTTTGCATTAAATTCAGTCCCGTTCATTTATGGCATGTTTGGATATATGAGTTTATTTTTATTTTTAAACTCATTTAATGCATCAGTTTTAAAAATGCTTTTAGAATTAAATATAAAAATAATAGTTTAAAAAACATTAATAATTTGGTATAAATAAAATTTATATCACATATTATTTTTTAAATAAATAAATGGATTATATATAAGCTTTTAAATTTTTTTCTTACAGTATTGTATTATTTAAGCTTAATAAAATTTTTATAATTTTTTTCTTTTCTTAATATTTTTCTTAATTAAATAATCTTTACTAATAATAAAATTGCATAATTAAATCATCAGAAATATATTACTAATGGTTTATAAGTTTATAAAATTATGTATTTGTTTTATAGATTAATCTCTCTTTTTTTAATATAAATTATTTTGATTAAAAATTATACCATATTGTTATACTTGCTGACTTAATATTGTAATAATCTCTATTCCAATTGTAATTTCAAATATCTGTGTAAGATTATTAAATATAGTTTCTAAATGCACAACTCAATGTTTGCTTGTCTATACAAGAAAACTGGATAAAAGAAAAATCTCTTGGACAACAAAAATATGGTTTCCAATTGATGATTGCCCTATAAGTGGAAAATTATATACAATAATAATAAACAAAATTATAAATAGAATAGAATGTGTAATATATCTGATAATGTACATAAATGTAGCTGTTGAATATATTTTAACAATTTTTATATAAACTGTTAGTCTTGCTGAAATTTTTCCATGATTGACAACATAATATATAAAATTGTAAGATATAATTGTGTATTACTGTACAATATTTTCAGTTTTAATTATGAATTTATGAATGTTGTTGAAATTTTTTGTGATTGTCTTATTGTAGTAAAAATTGAAAATTTAAATCTTGTTGTAATCACTATTTACTTCTTTCAGGTATATTCTCTTGGAAATAGATAATAAGTATTTAAGTTTCTGAAAAAATCTGTAATATTTTAGAGAGGCATATGGATTATGAGAATGTTGTTTTTGGTGATTTCATCTTTTCTAATTTGAGTTAGAAAGATAAATCTTTTTCGTATTCCTATATTTCATCTTTTCAACAGCACTTAATTTATGATTTTCCAATCAGAAGTATTAATTTTTGGTTCTGATTTTTATCTCTATTGAGCAATATAAAGAAGGATTTAAGTCTAACCTTCTGCTGTCCTCATCAATTTTTTCAAACTTGTGCACATCAGAAACTTTGTTTTCTTAATTATTTTTCTAGTTGGAAAATACTAATTGGAATTCTTTCATATTTGGAACCAATTGTATTCATCTGGGTTTGCAGTTGAATATATTTTTTTAATAATCTGTATTCTTATATAGATGTGATAATTAGTAGAAATATTCCACTTATAAAACTAGAATTTAATTACAATTTCATTTCTCACAAAACTAAGAAAATGAAGAACCAAATAAACAGTTATTTTAATATATGGAAATCTCATCCACTTGTTTTTATACATTGGTTATACTTTTTGATTTATATAAGCAAACCAAAAAGAGATATATAAATGTATTCAACTACAGCAGAAACAACTATTTCTCTAAAATTGCTTCATGCTATGAATACAATCCAAAAATGTTTTGGAAATATGTTGCAAACCTGAAAAACAATAAAAATTCTTTCAATCTACAGAGAATATCCCCTGGAAATAGCCTTATTATTACATCAGAATTAGAGAGAGAAATTCTATGATCAAAGTATCATCAACAATAGCTAATCAACATAGTCATATTAATATGATCAAAATCTCAGAGAATACAATTTTGTCTGCCTTTGCTAATATGAAAAAGACTTATCTGAGAACACTAATATTTTTTACAAGAAAATTATTCCCTACATCTTATCTCATATGTTTTTATTCAACTTCTAAAAAAAAGATTTTTTTCCTGAACAGTGGAAAACATAAAATAATTCCTATTTTAATGAGCTGAAAAAACTCCTATGATCCCAAATCTTATGGGATATAGCTAAAGATTTAAGTTATAAGTTTACTTAAAATATTCAAAAAAACAATACATAAAATAATATATTTCCAATAAAAATTAATGATAAGCTGTGATCAGGACTATGCCATGAGATAGGTCCACTTCTATTAATTTACTGTAGTTTACAAATCTAAAAAGTTTTGAGAATTTTAAAACTGTTCATACTTAAATACTTAGACTTATTTTCTGCTTTTGAATCTGTGGATTCAAATATTCTTTACAAAAACTTAAGTTTATTTGATATCGTTAAATTCATTATAGACTGGATTCTCAATTTATTATTAAATAAGAAATATTTCATTGTCATTATTGGATCTATTATGAATTATTTCAATTCAAATATAGGTTTACTGCAGTGATCTTATTTAAACATTTATAATGTACATAAACATAGTTTTTTACTCTGACATTATCAATGGTTATAGGCTATGCCAAGGCTGTCAAACTAAAAGGCTAACATGGGCTAAATAATTAAGGTGTAAAGCTTATATGGGCCACAAAAAAAACTTCAGTTTTTGTAGAAATGTAGCTTTAATTCAAAAAGTACAATAGGACAACAGTAAAATTAATGTTGGCTTTCTGACCCTTGGCATTTCTTCTCTCTTACCAACTTTTCTACTTCAGGGGAAGTCTTATTTGCAGTGAATACTTTTAAAACTGATTGAAGGTGAATATCAGTAATTCTGGATCTTAAAAGAGACTTATTTCCTTTTATAATTGTAAATAACTGCTCGCAGTGAAAAGTACTTCCAAACATAGGGATGATTTCATGTGTAAATTTTCTTGTATTTTCAAACCTGCAGGAAAATATTTGTAAAATTTAGGTACACCAACTTCATTGAATTTTGCCTTCAAATATTAATTGCACTTGATCTTGATTACCTCCGTTAGATAGTGATTCTAGATTTATTGAGAACAACGAAGTAAACAAAGAAAACTTGTCTTCCAAAGATTTAAAATCTGCAAACCTTGTTTTAAATTCCATTCTAAGGTGCAAAATTCTTTCCATGTAATTTTGATAGGATGTAGTAGTTTCACCTAAACTTGAATTGTACATATTGCATGTAGGAAAGTGGACTAAATTTTCATTTTACAGCTGCTTTTCCAAAGTACTAGCTTACATTTGAATGCCTCAACATGGTCATACATGTTTGTAATAATCTGATATTTTCCTTGAAGTTTAAATTTAAATCAGATAGGTATTTTGTTGTATTCACCAAGAAGAATAGATCTTGCAACCATGCTAGGCGAGGGAAATGTTATCGATTAGTTACTATTGTCTGGGTCGCAAAAGTATTCGTTGCAGACCACTAGTTTGACACTCTTGGACTATGCCAATGATATTAAAATCAGAAACAATTTGTTACAATTTTGATAGAGATATCATTACTATTTCCAAATGGCTTATATCCATAAATTTTAAAATGAATATGAATAAAATGACATGTCAGATATTCTTTGCTAACTATCACCCCAAGTGCTCTTTTCATTTGCTTTGTTCCATAAATGTTTGGAAATTATTTTTGATTCTAGGCTTTCTTTCAAACAGCATATCAGTCATAAATCTTACAAAAATAAATAAAGTTAGAACCTTTATTTGGTCCTATCTTCATAGAAATAAAATGTTCCTGCTTTGCATGTTTGGTACTATGCCAATATAATCAGTCACTTAAGGTACGAGATTTCAGTTAACAGAACTGCAACTAAGACTCATACTTATACTTTCAAAAATTCTAAATTAATCTCTACAGCCACATTTTTTGTAAATTACTGAACTACTCCATCAGAGCTAGTGCTCAGTCGAAAATGAAATTTTTGTGTACATCTGATTTCTATGAAAATTTAAAACAAAATGACCAGTTTATTTGTGTCTAGTTTAATCCCAAATAATTCTTTTGCCTTTAACATTCCATCCAGATGCTTCAGAATGTATGATTTTCTGAATATCCCAAGAGTGAGAACATCAAAGGCACAATGAGATTTTGTTTATCATGTAGGGAAAACATTCAATGACTTTTACAATTTCCAAAACCTGTGACATTTTATGTACCTTGTTAGCCTATAAACATATAAATGTCACATTGTATGTTTATAAGGGCTTTTTTTTTCTATCATCTTTTATTTTTGTTTTTTGGGGTTATACAGTAACATTGTTTTTATTTTCTCAACATTACTTTATACCCAAAAAACAAAAATAAAGGAAAATAGAAAAAAAGCTTCTATAAACATAAATAAATACTAAAATTTAATTATAATATATTGTAAATTTGAAATTCTTAATAAGTTTGATATAGAAGATTAGAAGATTTTTGGAATTCATTTTTTTATTTAAGTTAACATTATAATGCTGCATCATTTCATTGGTTAATGATAGTGCAGTACTGTTTTAGTGGATTGATGATTCATACTGTGTAATTATTTCAGTGTACTTATGAGAGATTGAAGGAAAACATAATAAGAATTAATCTTGCAAATATTAAATTATATTGAAAAGAGTGATCAGTAACTACATTATCTAAATTACTAAATTAAAGAATAAAACATATAAAGTAAACTGATTTTATATTCAATAAATAACATAAAACTACTTATAAGAATCTTAATGGAAAACTGAACTAGTATTTTCAGAATTATTCCCATCATTAGGCAACAATTCAAAAACATTAGGATTTTAAAATATAGCCTAACATTAAATAGAAAAATAGTTGTCTATTAAAATTTACATTTAAAATGTCACAAATTAATATTAAAAGAATACAAGAATAAATTTAAATTAATACTATGAACTGCAACTAAGACTCATACTTACACTTTCAAAAATTCGATGAGTAAATTAATCTCTACAGCCGCATTTTTTTGTAAATTAATGAACTATTCCATCAGAGCTAGTGCTCAAAAGTGAAAATTTTAGTACATCTGATTTCTATGATAAATATAGCCTCTTTCCAACTTATGGTACATAAATTTGATTTTACATAATTTTATTTTATTTTTTAGATATAGATCATAAGTATTTACTGTATTTGTAAATTACAAATGCATGCATGTTAATTTGCAATATTTAAAACTTCATATTACTTGATTTGTTTGTTTTGTATATTATTTGTTGATCTTAATATTGTTTCATGTGGAGTTGTCTCACTTTCAGTCAGGAACAATGTAGTACCTGACACCTACATAATGTTGTGTAGGTGAAATTACTGTAGTCAGCCACCTCTGAATAAGTTTTGATCCAGAATTACTGTTAAAAAGTTATTTTTTGAGTTATGTAAAAGACTTCTGTCCAAATTATTTTTGTAAGTTGAGGAATTTCAATATAGTTATCAATAAATAAATAAAAAAATAACATTTAATAACAGAACATTATACATTATATGTAAGACATCCTCAAAGTGCAGTAATAGGTGTTAATAAAATTCAGAGATCTACATAAGCAAATGTCAGGATTGATGGTGACAGGATTTTTGATGATAGTGTTGAGGAGAAACCACTTCCAAGCATTCGATAGATTATCACAATCTCTGATATTAACTGGTTTTAGATTGTTTTCCATTTGCTGTCAAAAAATGATTCATTGTTTCTTAATGATATCTGAATTAATTCTGTAATTAGGATGAATAACTTTAGCTTCTTTTCAATATTAGTCAAATGCCTATTGTGCTAAAATGGTATTGCATCTATTATAAGCAACATCAACTATATGTTTTTTAACTTGTTCTTGTAGTTTTATTTCTTTTATGTATCAGGGACATCAATTTACACATATGATCAAACCATAGAAGATGATCTTGATGATGCATAAATTAATTTTTGTATCAACTATTTAAAAATAAGTGACATTCAAACTTCCATAGATACTACCTGATATTTTTGAACCTAATCTAAAAATTATTTCTAGACAATAACTTCCAGAAATATTTCACATAATTTTCTGAATTCTACATTTCTTGAAAAAGACTATAAAAGTATAGAAATAAAGAAGTATGCAATTAATCTGTATTATATATAATCCTTAATATTTTTCTTTGGAATATAATGTTTGTGTCTGTTTATATCAAATCCTAATGACCAAATCTTAGCCAATTTTTGATTTGATAACATGATATTTAGCTCATAATTGCATATTTTTTATTCATATTTCTTAGTATTGATGCAATTTCTCACATGCATTTACTTCCATGTTTTGGATTTTTCACGTTGACAGATACGTTTTGTACAAAAATCTGAGAGAATTATAACAGTACTTTTTTGCACTTAATGCTTTTTATTTTAATACTAAAATGTAAATAAAGCCTTCATCAATGATAAGAAAAAATATAATATTACTAAAAAAATATACTTTTCAAGTGATGATATCAGTTTTCATTCATGATAAATGGTCTCAAATATATAGATTCTCAAATTTTAACTGCTTTCACCTTATAGCAGGAACATGTGGAGTCTTCAAAATTAATATGGTCAATCTCCAACTTATGTAGATTCAACATATTTAGATCTGTACTTACATAAGATTATTTTTAGGTAACAGGCCAGGCCTGAACTCAGATCCTTCCAGTGAAATTAGAGATGTGGGATTTGGAATTGAATCTAGGTTCTCCAAGATCATAAGGGACTGCTTTTCCATGCGAATTAAGTGCTTGTTTTTAATATAATTATTTTTAATGTTACATCATTATGATACACTAATACAGGGTGGATGGAAAGTCCCTTTACACATTAATAAAATAATATAAAGTTACTTTATCTGGTTGTATGAAAGTAAGGCAAATAAATTTGCTTATCAAGGTGAAACTTGTGCCACTATGGAGGCATCGATTCAATGATCACCAATGAAATCAATACACAAACATTCTAGAGTAGACATCTCAAGAACAACAATGTGAGATCATTTAAAAAAGGACTTAAAAGTGAAATGTTTTTGTCCTGCCTCAATTAATGAGTTGTCAGATGTTGACCTTGATAATCGTGCTTGTGTATGCAGTTACAGCTGCAATAATTTTAAACCCTGTAAAGGGAATTTCAGCCCACCCTGCATTGTATAACATATGCTAATATATGTTTGTTTTAATTTATGTAGGATTTCACAGAACAGTCCACCTATGTAACTTAGGACTGTCTGTATTTGTATAGGTTGAATAAAAAAAATGATAATCTAATATTTGAATTCTATACAATGTTTAATTCTTGAGATATTTTGCAGATGATTTGACTGTCTGAATGACTTTCAAATCTTCTGCAAACTGGCAATCATTTAGATATCTGTATGGATATCAAAAGTACTAGAAAAATGATAGTGTGTCTAATATCTGTTCTTTTGAATGAAGATATTAAGAAGTAATCTTGGGTTTTTTTTAATTTGTTCTATTCTGTGTCCAAAAATTATATAGGCAACCTCAGTATAACATGATACTTCTAAAATACAGTTCGCTCTAACATGATTAGAAAATTTCAACAATCCTTGTACATAATGGTATTTATAGAACATTGTAATGACAAATATAACAGACTTCTCAATTAATTAATGTAATGACAAATACAAAAATGTTCTATCTGATCAAATTTTGTAAAATACAATTCGACATACAATGAGGTTTGGTTCAAATCCCATGGAAGTCAGAAATGCCCAAAATTTATGGATTTTTTCCACTATTAATTTTTATTAAAACAGTATACATTATCATAATAAATATAACAAATGCAAAACTACAAGTTCCAAACAAAAAATAGAGTGCTTTTTGTACATTGCACATAATATGCATGTATTGCACTGATATGCTTGTGAACTGTATTGACCAATCATAAAATTTATCAGTGATATATCCTGTTGTAAGTATGAGTAGTTGTAAGTTGAATGATCTATACATTTGAAGTTCTTTCAGATAATTTTGTCATTCATGTACAATAAATAATTTCAGCGATATCAGTGTTTTAGTATTTTGAGCAGAACTGTATTGTTTCAATTGGCCACCAATTTTTAATCAATCACTTCATACTCCTAAAATTAATAGTAAAGTATTTTGCATAATATAGAATGATTCTTTAAACTTTGAATGCTATATAATGTTTCTTTCTCAATACATCTTCTGGATAGGCAAAGTGAATACATATAGGCAAGTTCTTGTAAAAAGTAATGGTTTAAAAAAGAGATGTCATAATTTTAAATTTCTCAAAAATAATATGGTCTTACCAGAATTTAAGAAAATATATTTTTCTTTGAACATAATTTTGAAAATACTTATTTTTTTTATCTTAAATAATTTTTTTTATAATCATAAATGGAGTATTGTACATAAATTATTTTATTAAATTTTAATGTAATTATTTTGTTAATTCTTGGAGATATGAATACAGAAAATGTCTGACTTATGTAAGTGGATCATTTTGCAAAATCTTATGTAAATTGAAACATATGTCAGACCATACTCTATACAGTACTAGTATAACACAAAGAAGTAACATTAAGAATAATTATATTAAAGAATAAACACTTAAGACAGCAGAATAGCTCCGTGGTAAAGCCATTGCTTACTATCTTCAAGAATTGGGGTTCAGTTTCGAGCCTCACATTTCCAGTTTTTCAGGAGGAATCTGGGTCTGGGTCTAGGCTTGGCATGTTAATTCAATAAACAAATAAAACATATGTACCTATGACAAATGATAAAATTAGGAGAAAAATCTTGTATCTCTTTTTTATAGCTTTAGCTACTTCGATCAGTATATTTCTCTTCTATTCTATGTAAGTACAGATCAATGTATGTCAGATTGGGGACTGTCCAGCCTGAAAGCACTCATTTTAATTTTACTTAAGGTCCTATAAACTAGTTCAGATTTTATTTTATTTGATTTGGGACTTAGTTGTCAATTTGATCTTATCCATAATTTAATTAACATTGAGAAATCTTACTTCCGTTTCGATCTCTCTACCTTCTTCAAAATTATATATTACTTTAATCCCTATAAACTAGTTCAGATTTTATTTTATTTGATTTGGGACTTAGTTGTCAATTTGATCTTATCCATAATTTAATTAACATTGAGAAATCTTACTTCCGTTTCGATCTCTCTACCTTCTTCAAAATTATATATTAGTCCTTCAGGAAGAAGATTTCACTTAAAAAATATAACATTAAATTAGTATAATATAGTAATGTTTTCAGTTGATTATGAACCTCTTCAGCTGTATAAAACTATTCTATGAATTTATAATACATTGTATATATATATGTCTTACATATAGAAAAATTTGATCAGATAGAACATTTTTGTATTTGTCATTACATTAATTATTAATTGAGAAGTCTGTTATATTTGTCATTACAATGTTCTATAAATACCATTATGTACAAGGATTGTTGAAATTTTCTAATCATGTTAGAGCGAACTGTATTTTAGAAGTATCATGTTATACTGAGGTTGCCTATATAATTTTTGGACACAGAATAGAACAAATTAAAAAAACCCAAGTTACTTCTTAATATCTTCATTCAAAAGAACAGATATTAGACACTCTGTATCATTTTCAATATTGCATTATTTATGAAATAAAATTAATAATCATTATATTACTAAAATGCAAAGTCTCAAGTAATACTTCTGTATATTAGGATTGCAAGATATTGATACTGTAGTTTATTGTTTAATGTTAGATGTCACAAAAGGTATTGCTCATTTCATTCCTGTGATAAATTTATCTGATATTAAATATTGCAATGAGCATAATTGCTGTTTACATAATAATAAATCATATAAATAGGTTTACATCAATTTCTGGATTTACTGTTAATACAGATATAACAAAAATATAAAGATATTGCAAAATTAGCTGTATCTGATACTATTTAAGAACCAGAGAAAACATTTTATTAAAAATGGAGAATTTATTAATAACTTGGATGATTGGCAAACTAAGAGAGATAATGTAAATTCCATTTTAATAAGGCAGAAAGCTAAGAGGATTTTTGATGATTTAAAGGTGAAAAAGAAAACTGTGAGGTTAAATTTTCTGCAGCTAAAGGCTGGTTCATAAATTTAAAATAAAGTGTGGAATTCATTTAGTTATAAGGCATGATGAGTACTGTATATCAATAAGTTTTCTTGAATAATTGAAGAGTTTGGATACAGTCTTCAATGTAGATGAAATGGGATTGTTATGAAATAATATGCAGAACAGAACATTCATCATGAAAGAGAAGGACCCGCCAGGTCACAAGCCATCTAAGAATCAACTGACACTTATTTTGGGAGGCAATGCTGCTAAGGATTTCAAACTGAAACAAACACTCACCATATTGCAAATCCTTTAAAAAGATTTGTGAAAGCCAAGCTTCCCAAGATTTAAAAGTCCAACAGAAAAGCATGAGTTATTAGAGCCTTTTTCCAAGATTGGTTTTGCCATTATTTCTGCCTGCAACCAAGAGAAGATATTGCTATCATCAACAAGGCTCCAGGTCACCAAGAAAGCATTGATGAAATGATCAAGACAATCTTCTTGCCTCCCACTACAACATTGATCTTATAGCCCATGGACCAGAATGTAATTGCCAATTTTAAATACAACTACCAAATAATCACATTTACTTAAATGCTTGAAAGCTACTGATGGTGAAAATAATCTTAGTTTAAAGAAATTTTGGAAGGGATTCAATATCAAGAATGCAATCAACAAAATTGCAAGCACCTGAGATAAAATTAATTCCTGCTGTATGAATGCTGCATAGAAGAAGTTATGGCTTGAATGTGTGTCCATTTTCCCTGGATTCCAAGAAAAGATACCCCAAAAATCCATGAAAGGATTGTTTAACTGATTAATCAGTTGGGTTTGGAATTAAAGCTATCCGATGTTCCTCTGTTGGAAGCATCCAAGCAGCATCTCTCTTCATTCACGTGAATGAAGAGAATCCTCCAAGGTCAGTAGGGATGTGGAAGCTGATCTTTATTGCTACAAGAAAGTTCTGAATGAGCAAAAGAAGACAAGGATGCAATCAACTGTAGATTCCTTTTGTAAGAAAAATGATTATTTCCTCCAACAATCTACAGCACTCAATTTCTGGACTTTACATTCTTTTTATATCACAGACTTAAACTGTTAACTGTGATATAAAGAATGTAACTGTTAACTGTGATATTTATAACAAACTGTGATATAAAAAGAATGTAAACTGTTATCTATATTGCATGTTTTAATCAATAAAATTATTGTTAAAGTAATCTTTATTGATGTTCATTTACCTGAGAAATGAGTTTAGTGTTCAAATATGTCTTTCTTGAAAAAAATTATCAATATAATATGTCAATTGTTCCATATCCATCATTT
The DNA here is from genome assembly GCA_000484575.1 of Olivierus martensii. Taxonomy (NCBI): domain Eukaryota; kingdom Metazoa; phylum Arthropoda; class Arachnida; order Scorpiones; family Buthidae; genus Olivierus; species Olivierus martensii. The sequence goes on along the minus strand of AYEL01089269.1, from coordinate 4,436 downwards.
CTTTATCTGTCATATTTTTAAGGAACTGATTAACAACAGATATTGAGGGTCCACTGTATATACTATACATATAATATACACTGTATATTATATAAGAGATCTATGTGATGAAAAAACCAGACAGATAATGATATTGGTATCAGTTATATTCCTCCACATTAAAAAGGCATGCTCACTAATTCATTTTTAAAACAGTTGTTTGTTATAAATTTCTTGTAAAAGTGGAGTAAAGCTTATAAATTGAATTTTTGATACTACTTGCTTGTAAAATTGGAAGTCTCTTATATTGGGGCCTCATAAACTAGGGTTTACCTATATTTTACAAAATTGCTGAACAGTTGCAGATGTTAACTTTCATTGGAGATTCTTTCTTGTAACTCCTTCCAATTAGAGGTTATTAAATGGTACAGCCATTCCAAAAAAAGCATGGACTCCAACACTAATTGAATCAGCCAATAGATGAAGAATGAAAATCTACAAGACAAATTAAATTCGCTTTATTGCAGAGCTATATTGGACTTGGACTTATTTTCAGATATTGCAGTCTGTTTGATATGCTTCCACATTGCCAATTGGCTTGTTTATTAGAAATTTATTCTAAGAAAAGAACCTTTTTAGGTTATATTATTATGATTAATGCTAATTATTTAAATTATTTTGTCATCATTTATATAATTGGATGCTATTTTAGCATATTTACATGAAAAATGAATAGCATTTTTAGGCTTGGAAATGCATTATAATTTTTTCTATTTAAATTAATAATTATTTTATTCTCAGCTTATGAGATTCAGTTTAGAAGCATTTTTCAGAAATGCTCCATGCTTGAAAATCAGAGTAAGAATATATTGCATTATACATCAAAAAGTTCAGAATTGTAAAATATGGATCAAATTATAATTTATTAAGATAATAGATAACTTTTATAATGTTTTGTTAGAAACAAGGATAAATACTTAACAGACAACTAAGTTACTGAAATAAAATATAAACAAGTAAATTTAATAAGTTCTTTTTTTTTTTCCTAGTTTTAATAGCTTTATTATCCTACTATTAGTTGCATTTTCACAATAAAAGTATTACTTTCATTTACTATGCTATTATTTGTTACTTTTACTATTAAAAGTAATAATTTAAGTAAGTTTAAATATGAGTTAAAAAATCTATACAGTATTATACAAAGTTCTTATGGAAAAATATTCTAATTTCCTGATTTGCATTATTTCAGTTTGAATTGATTTTTTTGGGAACATATCTATGATGTAAATTGGGGTTCAGTTGTTCAAATTATTATGGAAGACTTTTGTCTGCAGAAGATAGCCACTGAGCTGGAAGTCATCTTATAAAATTTGGTATTTTTTATGCCCTTTTGGAATGTTTACTGTGTTCCATCTAGAAATATATCTATTGCAGTTTAACTGATAAAATTAGATGGATTTATTTTGATAATTTTCACTTTTTATTTTTTCTGCAGACAATAGACTCCAAGCTAAAAGTCATTTTATGAATTGTTCTTTATAACTGGAAATTATATGTATTATGTACTGGTAATTTAAAAAAGTTAAAATTATTATTAATTTATTACAAAAATTTGGTATTTCAATTGTTTATTCTAATTTTTAGCCAAAATTATATCATTCTGTTATAGAAGATGTGATAAATAATGTACGAGAAGCCTTTTTAGATGATGGAGTTGATGAACAAATTATTTCAGAATTAAAGCAGGTAAAGATTTTAATTATTTTTTTCAATATCTTTTCAGTAATTTTGGTTGAATAGTAATTAATATTTCACATTAAGTAATAAAGTAAGTTATTAAAGTAAGTATCTTCTTGGTCAAAAATTCTTAATACATTGATGCCCAGTTCCATATGACATACAGGAGTCAGAAATATTTAAAGTGCTGTCTAAAACTGTGTATCATAGATCTGTTTAACCCAGCACTGGTTTCATTGGACTGAGACTCTGAATGTAACCACACTCAGGAGTCGGATTGAAAAATTTTTTCAGAAAAATTTGAAAAAATTAGAATTTCCCTAAATCGCTAGGTCCTTCCCAATGCATTCATTACATGTTGCAAAGCATTAAAATTAGCTATAGAAAAATAATCGGACTGATAACCTGACCAAGAAATCTGTTTTGATTCCCATTACGTAGATTACCATAATTAACAATTTCTAAAATTAGTTTGCCATTTCGCAGTGTGCCATTGCTTGATTCGCATCGCGTTTTGATGTGTATAAACAAGTAAATTTAAACTATTAAATTTGTGATTAGATAAAAAATTTTTCTGAATAAATATAACTTTCTTATTTCATGTTAGAATAGAAAAGCTGTTTCTTCTTAGTCTATTTTATCTTAATTTACTAAAAGCTTCCTTATTTTTATATAATTTAATATATTATTCATCTGACTCCAAATTTTTATTTAAAGTTCTTTATTAAATTTTGAATAATGATTTAACATTATTGCATGCACAGCTATATATCTCTTTTAATTATAATAATAAATTTATTAAAGATTTCATAAAACTTCTAATAGAAATTATTTAATGTTTAATTATACAATTAAAAAGTGAATATTAGAAGATAAATTAATAAATTATACTTGAAGAAATCATTGTTTAGTTCCAATCAGAAATGACGTAGGCACATGTCACAAATTCTGACCCCAGTATAGATAGTGCTTAATATACCCTCAACCTTTCTATTTAAGAAAAAAACAAATTACTTTGTTATCATTAACAGTAATGAAAAAATGAATTTTTGAATCTGTTTATCCTCATAATTTGCATATTATACATCCAATTAAAAAAATTTTATAAAACAAAAAAAATTTCTTTTTGGTTGGAAATTTTTACAAAATACAGGTAGGCCTCGATTAGCGCGAATAATTGGTTCCACGAATTTCTCGCGCTAATCGAATTCGCACTAATCGAAGTATTAACTCTATGGAAAATATGGTAATTGGATCTTGCTTTGTGAGATTCCGGCCATTACCTAAGTTTCACGATGAATAACCACAATAAACTTAACACTAACTGTTTAAGAAATATTTATTTTCATATTTTACATCATTGTTCATCATCTAAATTAATAACTTACCAGGAATTGCGTCTCATATCATCATCAAACCAACCGCCAAATCAAAACTAAAATAGCGAATCGAAAGCGGAAGTTGAGCGCCGCCTGGCCGCCAATTCTGGGTCGAGAATTGAGTGAATAGGCCGATTTGCAATTAAGCATTGCAACTTTATTGAATCAGTAAATTAGTTCCAGATAGCATTAATAAGCGAAGTTAATGAACCAATGAGAAATTTTTAACAAGTTTTCTATTTGTTTATTAGCAGAATACGACACCAAAAGATAACAAAAACAAATTTTTTTCACAAGTTTTATTTTAAATAAAGAAATCAGATAATAAACAAAAGAAAATAAATAATATCGGTAGCACAGCAATATAATAGGCAAATAAATTTGTAAAGATATCCTTATTTAAAAAAATTTAACAAAGAATGCTTTTATGTCGCTCAATCACATCCATTTTTTGCTGTAGCGTAATCACTTCTCTTTTTTTCGTTTCCTGTTTTATCATCAAAAGTGTTCTTCCTTTTATCCATTTCGATACAGTACTTTTTAAAAAAGAAAATTCTGTACTATACTGTAGCAAAGCTAAATAATACTATACTGTAATCGATAGCAAACCTAAAAATAGAATGCGCAATACAATAATGTTAAACAGTTAACAGAAAAAGCCCATCTTTCTGATGTTTCACTCCTTCAAAATCGTGTGACCGTTCTTGGACTGCTCTTCGTTCGGATTTACTAACCGAAAATTAACGGTAATTTGTTAATTGACATCATAAAAGGAGCTTTATTAGCACAGATAAGAACATACAGATGGGAAGGCTCCTATACTGTCTGTGGAAACTTTTTCTGATTCACGTGATCAGAATAAACCAATTGAGTCACGGGAATCTGACGACCTGGGTTAGTCGGCTCTGCTGCATGCTAGCGTCACATATAACGTCATTATCATTGCGTATAAGTGAGTCGTGAGATAATTGGATAAAATTCTAATACGAAATATAAAGTGTAATTTTTTTTTCATTGTATATAAATCGAATTAAATAATAGTTAAGAGTTAATGGTCTTTCATTTATATGGTGTTTACTTCACATTTTCAATAAAATTAATGCAATTTATATATAAATTATTTATTTGAATAAATAGACATAATATTACAATAAATAAAAAATTTTTGGGTGCTACAGCGCCTTTACTATTTTAATCAAAAAAAAAAAAAATTAAAACGAAATTCACTTCACCATAAAAGTTTATTATTTAAGTCAGTGAATTTGAAAAAAATGTCCGTTATTGTTATGGCAATGACTGTTAGAATCACCTTGGTGAAGCAATGAACGAGATTCAGTACAA